>JAIUZE010024214.1:0-15007 GCA_022085475.1 Heliosperma pusillum | reverse complement strand
GGGCAATGTTTTATCCAGTGGATGCCTTTTAATCATACTTGCATGTACACGGTGCTAGTGCGTTTCATTTACCGTGAGAGATGTCGTCGTGTCGTCGTCTTTGAATGCGTGATTTCATGATATTATTCATGGTCATTGAATGATTGGATACCGTCAATGTCTTGGTTCGTGAATGGATGCTAATATGTTGGATTTACTGTGATCATCGCATGACTTGACTTGGTTGTCTGTCGAGTCTCAATCTTATCAAACTTATACCGCTAACGGTGAGATGCAAGCCCTAGTGAGCGTATTCGGTTGCCTAAGAGTGTCTTACCCGAGTCTTTGTATAACATGATGGATTCGGTTTTGTATTCCATATGCTCTTATCATTATATATTGGATTGCCTATCTATTCTTATCGCATCTCACATGTATATCTTTATGTATGCATGCTCTACTTTTGTATTTCCTTCTATGTACGTTTAATGTGATATGGCTGGGAGAACCCGGAGTTACTCCCCACTGATTGTGGCGTTCATGTTTTTCATGAATGAACAGGTTGCTTGCATGGATGGCTTTTTGCTTATGATATTTTGGGTTCGGGTGTGAGCTAGCGGGCGTTGTCCCTGGATGAAACACCTCTAGACGTTGATTAGCTAGTTGTTAATGGCTTTGTTGTTGGTTAACATTTTGAGAGACTACGTCTCTTGTAGTATTTTATATTTGGTTTGTAATTACTGACATTCCTCGTATTCCTATCTTGCATGTATAAAAGTTTTTAAAAAAACTTCATATTTCCGCTTTATAATTCACATGCTTGTATGTTTTATTTTTCCGCATTCGCGAGGGTTGTCACAGTTGGTATCAGAGCTTAAACGCTCCCGACGCACACACGTGAACCCTAAACTTAAATTACTTGACCTTGAAATAATAAATGAGAGATGGGTAGACTTAAGGACCTAAGGTGGTAGTATTTGGTGTACTTGATGTTTGTTAGGTTCTAACTTGTTTGTTGATTGTGTTGAGTGATGTTATGTTTGTTTGTATCTACCGTTTTGAGGTGGATCATGTGTTACCTAGAAGAAGTATCTTTTACCGAAGATTGAAGATTGACAAGCTTAATTGAAGTGTATTTCTTCCTCATCGATGTTTTCTCTCGTCCTATTGTATTATGCTCTCTTCCTTCTATCTAGGTGCTTCTTTCTCTTCCAACTGGTTTGCCTCTTGGAAATTACTCTTGATAGTTCCTCCATCTTACCATTGGTATCCTTACCTTCCTCTTGTAACATTTTTGTGGATTGCCATACCCATTTGTTTGTGGTATATTATACTTGGTCGGAAGAACTTTGAATTTTGTGGAATATTAGTGTTTGTTAGAATGAATTTGTGATTTGAGGAGAATGGTGTAGTGTAGTGTTGTTGTTGTAGATCTAAAATTCACCCTATATTGATGATTGGTCTGTATTTAAGGAAAGGTAGTTAAGATAAGTTTGATGATTTTAATGCTTGAGCCTTGTCCATGACTAATGGTGGATAGCTTCATGATATTTGATGGTTGTAAGGTTGGAATGAATGGCTAAGACTTCTTAACCCATTAGCGATTTAATCTTTTGAATTTAGGAGTTTGAATGATGCCTTGAGTTGTAAAATGCTTTTGAGACTAAGTGACTTATTGTGGATTCTAGTTTATGTGTTAGAGTATAGGCTTGGTGAAAAAGCATTTGGCTATAGTTCTTGGATTTAAATATATGATCTTATCTTATGGTATCGGAGACTCGTTTGGAGTAGTAAGGTTTCGTTGTAAGTTGAACCATATTACTTGAGGATTATGATGTGAGCTATGATGGAAATACCTTGGGACGTTAATGATGATGTTTGACTTGAGGTTGTACTTTGTTATTAATGAACTTGTGGGCCATAGGAGTTGAAAAAAGATTAGTATCGAGAATTCTTTGTTAGTCCTTCGGTTTAGAAACCTTTGAGGTTGTGTTGAATATTTGAGCTAAAGGAATGTTATTATACTTGAGTTGCAATTCCGCATTTGGGATTCCGTGAGATATGAAAGGATGGATGAATTGGGTTGTAATCGATTTGTTAAATCTAGGTGTACCTTACTTTGATGATTTGTGGTACGATGGTCCCTTGTAAGAGACCTTGGTAGAGGAATAATTAAGATGTTTTAGTATCGCCCTGAGTTTGAAAGGGGAATTTTGTGGATTAAACCTTAAACCTTTTACTCGTACCATTATCCCTTTCCATTTCCTTTCATGCAAGTTCTTGCTATGCCCGATTCCTAGGAAATTGTTTTCTCTTATCTTTTCCTTTGCTTGGCTATCTTCATAGCTATATCTATCCAATATCTAGCTTTTGGCTCCCTGCCTCTAGCGTTCCTCTAATTTTCGTCCGATCTTATCGCGTTCGAGTTTCCCTCTAAATATTCTATCGTTTCCAATGACATGGTGTCATTGTCTTTCCTCTGGTGAGATGATTAGGTTGTTAGCTAGCTTCGTGTTGATTTTGAACATGATTAGGATTGGGATTTAAACCTTAGGATGAATCTGTTGGTGGTATTGTACTCTCTTAGTGGCTTCATTTATTGAGCTTGCTAGTGTAGTGCTATTTTGGGAATCAAGTTGAGCGAGATGATATTCGTTGTTGTTGAGTATTATATCGGTTGCTTGGGATATCATTTGGGAATTTGATGTCTATAATTGGTGGATTCTAAAAGAGACTTTGCTTTAGGGTAATTGAGTTGGTACCCAAAGTTTGAGGAGTATTGTCATAAATGAAAATCGATTCATTTTGAGTTTTAGATGAATTAGATGATTTGAATGGCTGTCTGATTGCCAAGTGATTGGTCATTTGTGGTTTGGAATTAGTAATTCTCTTTTATTCTTAAGAACCGTAGTTTGCTAATGTGACTATTTATATTTGAGGCTTCGAGCGTAGTAATGATCGAATTAAGGATGTTATGGTGTATTGAAGAATCATTATAATCGATAACGGATTGTGGTTTTTCCCTTGTCGTGAGACCTTGGATGAGGCTAGTTGGATCTTAGATAATTATGTTTTGGGTTGCGGGATTGTGTTTTGATTTTCGAGGATGAGAAGTTCATGTAAAATAGGATAATGAGTTTTGAGTAAATTGGATTAAAGGATTTCATGGTTGATGTCCTTTACTGTGTGGTGTTAGCGATATGTTTCCAGATAAAATTTTTGTGGTAGTTTCTAGTAAGAGTTTTGATGGAGCTAAGAGATAGAGTGCGTAATAAAAATATTCATGGTGGATTTGTTAGTTGTGGAGTCTAACCGTTGCCGATGGCCTTAGTAGATTCTAATTGGATTCGAATAATTGGGATTTGTTACTCAAAGTTTCGTGATTATGGAATATTTTTGTAGGAATTCTGATGATTGAAAATGATGAGTTGCAAATTGGGTAAATTGCATTCTCTTGAGGATTAGAGTATCAGTAGAGTTAGTACTACCGATTTCTTGTAGATCTTCGTGCCGACTTCATCGTGATTCTTCATATCCCTAAGAGTTCGATTTGTTTCGTTTTTGCGTGTTTTGTATATATTTTGTTATCGTGATTTGTGAACTTTATGTTCGAGTCGCTCTATGTACGTGTAATGTCGTGTTATTTTGACTTTATCTTTGAGAAAACCTTCGAATTTCCATATTGCTTTCCTAATTTAACTTTTCAAAGAAGTCTGAAGAGGGTTTTTGTACCTCCTTTTTGGAGAAAGTAGATTTCTTTCGCTTTTATATTTGGATTTTGCGTTTGGTTGGATGTTTGCACTTGTTATTGGAGACGTCTGATAACTAGTCCTGCACTTACTAACGTTGTTTTGAATTTCGATTTCACTAATTCGACATTGATTTGATTTTGGATAATTAGAGTTCTCGTTCGCGACGAGCATTCTTGTGATCCGTAAATAGAGTTTCGCTCTTTTGAAAATTCTCCTTAAACCCTTTGCGAGAAGAACCTCGTTTCATAAATGTTTCCTTGTAAAAGCTTTCTTGTTAATTTTTTTAAAAACCGATTCTTGTCCTTGATACTTTTGTTTTCTACTCTCAAGTTTCGAGGACGAAACTTTTTAAAAGGTGGGGTGATTGTAACACCCGCAAATGTACCTTATTTTTATAGTGAAAATATTTTACGGATACTTTTCAGTGAAATTTAGTTTTAATTTGGAATTTAATGTTCCGAGTCGAATTTAGAATTTCCGAGTTCGTATTTGGAATTTCCGCGAGATTCCATGTGAATCCCGTCTTAAGGCGACTTTGAATTTTTCTTGACTTTTCCACTCATACTCCTTCATATACTCCCTCAAACCCTAACCTAATTCATTCCTCACAACTCAACATTTCTTCTTCCTTAAGAAAACCAAAACCTTGCCTCCATTTTTTATCCAAGCTTAGATTCGTCATAACTCATTCGTTTCTTGCTCAAATTCACGTAAGTTCGTCTTATTCTTCCCCTCTCATCTTCCTCTATCCGTATTGGTAATAAAATTACCGTCTTTCTCGCTTTTTAAATTATCCGTCTTTCTCAAGGTGAATGATATTCATCTTTTATTATCTAATTGTATGTAGGTGGAGACTAGGAAGGTTTAGAAATCGATTAAAGACGCGAAAAGGTAACGGTGAAGGGTTACTCGATATCATTTACGTGTTTTATGTGTTTTCTAGGCTAGTAATCATATTTAGATTATGGTTAGTATGCTTAGGACTTGTGTTGTTGTTGATGGATGTTGTTAGTTGTTAATTGATATGAGAATTGATGGTTTGTGATGATAAATGAGGATTTTTGAATGTTGATAACATGTTGGTTTTGATCGTTCCTGAATCCCGTGTGGGACGCAGGCTGCGTCGTGGGACGCAGGCTGTGTTGTAGGACGCAGGCTGCGTCGTGGTGGCGCTGGCTGCGTTACGCGCGGCCGACTGCAGTTATCCTGCACTGACCCCTTTTTGTAAAATAATCATATCTCCTTCGTTACTTGCTTGTTTTGAGCTTGTGACATCCCGTTGGAACCGTAAGAGGATAAGCTATCACCTCCATTTGTAATTTTTGCATTAGCATGTCTAGAACTCTAGTTATGACTGTTTGAAGTGGACCCTTATTTTCGTTGGTTTCCAAACAACGTTGTTTTGGAGAGGTATCTATGTTTCTTATTTATTATGTTTCATAAACTTGTTCTAATGCTTATGTATCATGTATTGATTCATTTTGATCATATTTAAGTTTATATAATTCCCTATTCTCATGTTTTGTGATGGTTTTTGATATGTCCTACTTTGAGTCGGTTTTTACAAATGATGCGGTTTGAGCACTATTTTGTTATGTGCTTTGTACTCTCATTCCCTTGGCTACCTCCACGTTCGTAAGGCTGGAATGTCGGAACGGGGAGGTATCCTACTGCTTAATTGCATGTGTTAGTGGGCATACCCGACGACGTTGTTGGGAGGCGAACGCTTTGCGTTGATCGACCCGACCGTCAAATGATGTGTACTTGCGAGGTGGTGTTATTTGCATGTAGCGTACCGCTTGTTATGTGGCTCGAGCTCTTTTCCGACTCTTTCGTGAATTGTTCTACCGAATTTGGGGTACTCGACGTCTTTGTATGATCGAGTCTTGGATGTGGAACGTCTTACCACATGTCGAATCGGGGAAATGTCTTATCCCGAGAGTCTGGCCAGGTTTAGACTAGGACCGTATTATTATCGTCGTCCTAGCGGGAGGAAATTAGTCTACATATTCGAAATGAATTGAATCGTGTATGCGTTCAGGGAAACGTCTTATCCCGTGGATGCCTTTTAATCATACTTGCCATGTACACGGTGCTAGTGCGTTTCATTTACCGTGAGAGAGGTCGTCATGTATTGTTATGTTTGGATGTGGATGGGTGATTACATGATTGATTATTCATGGTCATACCATGACTTAGCATGGTTTGTTTGTCGAGTCTCAATCTTATCAAACTTATACCGCTAACGGTGAGATGTAAGCCCTAGTGAGCGTATTCGGTTGCCTAAGAGTGTCTTCCCCGAGTCTTTGTATAATATGATGGATTCGGATTTGTACTTCATATGCTCTTATCCTTATATATTGAATTGCCTATCTATCCTTATCGTATTTCACATGTATATTTATATATGCATGCTTCTACTTTCGTATTTCCTTTTATGTACATTTAATGTGATATGGCTGGGAGAACCCGGAGTTACTCCCCACTGATTGTGGCGTTCATGTTTTTCATGGATGAACAGGTTGCTTGATTGGATGGCTTTTTGCTTGTGGTATTTTGGGTTCGGGTGTGAGCTAGCGGGCGTTGTCCCTGGATGAATCACCTCTAGACGTTATTTAGCTAGTTTGCTAATTACTTTTACATTGATAACATTTGAAGAGATTACGTCTCTTGTTGTAGTATATCTCGTATTTTGATTTGTAATTTTTGACACTCCTCGTACTTTCCTTCTTGCATGTATAAAAGTTTTAAAAACTTCATATTTCCGCTATATAATTCACATGCTTGTATGTTTTATATTTCCGCATTCGCGAGGGTTGTCACAGAGGTAGCAGACCAACCCAGCCGTTCGGACCAACAGGCAGCCGGCCGGACCGGCTGGGCCACATACAAAGAGAAGAAAGTGGAGAAATGGGCAGCCACCGCCAGCCGGTCAGGGCCACCGGCAGCCGGTCAGGGCCACCGGCAGCCGGCCAGACCGGCTAAGGCGGCAGTTGATGAGAGGAGGAGCAAGAAAGACGAGGGAAGTAGCAGAGGTGGCCAGCCGGTCCAGGCCACCGGCAGCTGGTCCGGCCGGCTGGGCCCCCTTTGTCCGCAAATTGATTTTTCGTCTTTCTTTTCTTCTTTTGAACCCTTAATCCTACCGACCTATAAATACCCCCCTCCTAATTCAACCTAGACACACAACCCTAGATAAGAACCCTAGTAATTAAATAGAAATACCTCTCTAATTAGTACTTTAATCTCTCTTAGTTAGTGATAATTACTCAATTTCCTAGTTAGTTATTGTTAGATTTAGTCTTTCTCCTAGTTACTAGTGAAGATTTGGGTTGTAATTTGAAGACAAGAGGAGACTCTCATTTTGATTATTAATCCAAGTTTCAATCTTTCTTACAAGTTTGGTACAAATTCTCATCTTTATTTCATTAATTGTCTTTTAATTACTTGTTCTTGTTTATTTACTTAGTTTTCATGTTGAATATGTCTCTCCTTGCTTATTTCATATCAAAGTATCCATCTTCAATGCTTTCCTTCACTAGTATGAGTGAGTAGTGTTAGACTAGGGGAAGATGGGGGATTTAATGTGAGTTTATGGGTCGATTATGGTAATTGGGCATTAAGATTAAGTCTTTTGGTAGTCTACTTGTTTTGTGCACACAAGGTGTTTGTTGAAATGCTTGAATGAGTAATTTGAGTCTTTCTCATGTTTTATTGCTAGTTTAAGCGAGAGCTTGGACTTGTATTGTTGTTGTGTGTGTGTTGGATGTTTAGGGGGAGGTTAGGGCGAGAACCCAATCGAACCTTAGACTAGGGCTCGTCTCGCATCGAGAGTTGGAGGCTTGCCCTTTAATCCGTCTTACACCGAGAGGTGGAGACATGTTTAGACTCACCTTTAGCTTAGTCCTAACCCCCACCATAATTGACCTATACTTGCATTAATGAACCCATCCACCCTAGTTCCTTTTAATTATCGTTTTACATCGCATCTTTGCCTTCTTGTTAGTCTAGTTTGTCGTTAATCCTCTTCAACTTGCTAATTGCTAGAACTAAACTAGAATTCGATTAAACCGCCTTAGAACCATAATCACCGTCTCTTGGGATCGACCTCCTTACCCTACTACATTAATTAGTTTGGTATTGAGTATTACAAGTATTTGTTTGATACGGGGGAGGGCGACTAACCCCGCGTCACAAGTGATAGCTCAAACATTTGTGTCTGCCCCTAGGTCGTCATCTACGCACCGGTACGGTCGTTTTGACAGTCATTTGAGTTTATTTTGAGTCCGGGTTGAAAACCGCTTCATTTTCTTGAAACCATCTTAAAACTTCGAGTCACAACACTCGAGAATATTCTGATTATTTTATTATATATTTCAAATTCTATCTTTAATAATAAAATTATCTCGTATTATATTTAAAAGGGAATTATAGATAAACCATAATTCTGTAATAGAAGCGTAGAAATCTTTCTCCTGTGGTAGGAAACCCCTGAAGAAAATGACGTAGCAGGTGTTGCGCCTCTTCGAAGGATCGCAGTCCTGCTGCGCCTCTTCCCTGGTCCGTTCTTTCCAAAGTTTGTGTTGTTCCCAAACTCTTCATATTTTCGGCTATTAAAGGAAAGCTCTGTTCTCACTTTTAAAGTACGCGAGTGTTCCGCCCCTTCTCTTCTCTTTTTGCATTCTAGACCTTGCTCTAAGCTATCGACATCTACGTGCTTGATCAATCGACCACGTAAGCTCAGATCCTTCTGGGTACCCGTCACGTTTGCATTTGACCGACCAATTTGACCACTACACAACAATCAATCATTTAATCAATCAATCTTTAGTCTTTAACAAGGGCACTTTCTGCATACATACGAGTCGAACTATTGCTAAACGTAACTTAGTCAATCTCGTTTCGTCAACATGTAAGCCTTAGGGTGTAAATCACGTCTTTTATTTATTTGTTTGTATTTTATTCAATTTATGTAAGATTCATGTAGGAAGTATGTTAAAACCTATTCGAAACTTCTTTTATTAGTCTTTTCTTTGTATATAAGTCGTCTTTTAAACATAGTTTTTCATATTTAGATGTTTTAATCCTTGACTTAGATCCCTAATAGTCAATATTAGTGGGTTTAGTCTTCTGGTTTAATTAATTAAACCACTTCACTCAAGTTTTTAGATCGACAATTAATCGCAATTACCAACGAAAATTAACTGATGCGATTCTCGCTTCACAGCCAGAACCCAACTCGAGAACAGACGCACCAAGTGATGCGCCTCTTTCAGAGGACGCAGCTCTGCTGCGCCTGTTCTTGGCTGGTTTCTATCTCTGAACTTCCTTTATCTTTTCGACGTAGCTTTAGTGATATATTTAATCAACTATTAGCTCTAATATCACTACTAATCCGTCAATTATTTTCTTTTCTTTTCTTTCAAACCTTTGTTTTGGATATATTTCCAACATAGATCCCGTAATTCATTCTAATTTTCTTGTATTTAATTATTTTATTATATGATTTCCTTTCTTTCATGTTTAATTTAGTTCTAAATCCCGATTTGACATAATTAAATGTTAAATTACATGTTCACCGACGTAGTCTAATTCACATGTTAGGATTAAGACGTTGAATGTTGCATCGCATGCATATAATCGACGACATATCATATACGAACAATTTCCCTAATCATTAGTAGAGGCCGCTATCGAGGCGGACGGGATTAGGTGTTTGATTAAAGAGCTTCCTAATACGTACCCTCACCCCTTACTCTAGATCTCTGTGAACATCCGTGTTCATTGGCATCCACGAGAGTCATTCTAGATATAGAATGCTAAGGGTAACGAGTTCTTAGTGTTCATGTCATCACTTTATGTCTTGACATGACATAAGGTATTCAAAGGTTCCAATTTCCCATAAAATTTGGTGGCAACTCCACAAAATGCGTATCACTACACCTGTTCCGCCCCGTGGTCCCGCCTTGTACCACAGTTTGACGACTCCGCTAGGGAATATACACTTATGTGTTATCCAGGGTGAGACTTGAACAAGGTTAAGGAATAGTTTGTACAAGATAGTTGTTGATTTTCATTACTCGACCTTCTTAGGTCGTTTTATTCGACCTTCCTAGGCTCAACCAACCAATTTCGACCAATAGTCCTGTCTGGACGGTCCAAATTCTTATATGGGCCTAAGGATGGATAACGATTGATGTCAACCATACCACGGTACATAATCATGTTAGGATCAAGGGCGTTCACTACTCGAGGAAATGGACTAGGAACCGACCTTACTCATGTTTGGAGCGGACCTCTCTACAAACCCTGGGTTTGATTGCTTGGTATGGCAACCCACCCTTTTAACCAAAACCATTTTAAATGCACTCAGCATGCCGTTATAATGCATGTATGTGTATAACCCATACATGATCACCATTTTGTAAATAAAATTATGACGAAATTTCTTAAAATAAAATCCTTTTCAAAGCTGTAAAGCATTTTCAAAGGTGCCCTAAAATAACGCAAAACAAGTCGAAACTCTGTCCAAATGTCTGGTCAAAATCATTTTCTCCACTTCGAGTCAACACTCCTACAACCACACTACGGTTATCTAGGACAAACATTTCAAAACTAGTCATTTTCAAAACTCACTTAAACACAGTGGCACACTCCCACTTCACAAGTCGAGTCTTTTTGAGTACGTGTGGTGGAATGGTCGATCACGTTTTGATCCGTCTTCGGTCTCTTACCTCATTTTCCAAGACGCGTGGAACTAATAAAGCAAGTGTTCATCAAAGCGAGCAAAATGGTAATGATCTAGTCCTAGCTGCGCTCATCCGTCTCCAAACAAGTTAAGATCAGGCTTAGGCCAAATTGTTGCCGTAGAAACTAGGCTGCCTCCTGTAGACATTCCTGACCCTAGTGTGCACAATAACATTCCACCCATTATGGGACAACCAGAAGTCAATACCGCACCAGTTCTTACTGGCTAGTGACTCCAATACTTGGAGGAGCAACTAATGTACCTCAAGGGAAATGACATGTATAGGGCGAATAATCACAAATACGAAGCGGTAAATGCCCAATTACCAACCAACTTCAACATGACTGACATCCCAAAATTCAAGGGACACGAGAACCTTTGAATCATATTCGTGCCTTCAAAGATTACATGTCTATCAAAGCCATCAAACCAGAGATGTTCCTAAGGATCTTTCTTTCATCTCTCGAAACCATCCCTAAGCAGTGGTTCTATTCCCTAGAACAGAAGAAAATTGCAACCTAGGATGTGAAAGTCCATAGAACTTAATTAGACTCCTCTAATTATTTACTAAATTACTTATTAATTTAGTTTATAATGATCTATGTAACATGCATGTAAATATAAAGACATTTATATAAGAGAAGAAATTTCCTCACATTGATATGGAAAATATAAGGGCACAACAAGAACTCCTTCTTGTTGTTCTTGAGCTACAAATATGGATGAACACAAACAATCTCCAAAGTAGAAGATCTCCTCTAAGTTGCACCAAGATAAACCCAAATAATCTACCCTTATTATTAACTAGATAATAAGATAGATATTATACTACTAATATTATGACTATATTACTACACTAGTAATACTTAGTAAATATTAGTATTTGAGAGTTTTTAGTGAGAGGAAGAATTTTAGAAAGAAGTATAACAATTGCACAAAATGAAGTGGTGAAAAATGAACAACAATTGCTCATTATAAGGCCATTTTGGCCGGTCCATATTAGTCCAAAAGGACTCTTATTTTGTTCAATTTGATCACATGCATTTGAGTGGAGTGTTGTAGTATATGTGATGATTATATTCTACTTGTTATGTCACTTTCAATAAGTAACTAAAGAGTAAAAACAAGAACAACAATCATCACTTTGTAACTACAATGTAACCGGCCATATTGGCCTAGTTTGATCCATTTTGATTTTTGATATTTGTCTCACAAATACTTATTGATCATATGGTTAATTATCTTGTATAATTAAGTGTTAATTTGATCATATAACAATTATATGACTCAATTAAATAAATAATATGTACTTAACATTTTAAGTAATATTTTACCATTATATCAATATATAATGGGTCCCACAATGCTTAGTTAATTTATTTTACAACTCCTTGTAAATATAATTAACTAATTACCTCTATCTCAAAACCTCAACTAATTTAGTAATTTAACGATTAATTACTAAGTTAAATCTTATTTAATCGTATTAAAATAAGATATAAATTTATTAGTCAATTATCGCATAATTGAAAAATAAGTTTAATCGAATTTGAGTTCTTAACTCAATTTCTAACAATTAACTCTCGTACATATCGAATATATGTAATGTACTAATTAACTGTATTGTATACAAATAATTAGTTACTATTTGGATTTCATCCTTTAGGTGTGACCGAAAGGGATCAGTTGATCACCGCCGTCAAACGACAATAACGTCAAACTCTAGTAGCCAACCGTTATTGATTTACGTTAATCAACTGACGATCATATATATAGTCAATAAATATCCCAATTATATTCCATAATAAGATTTATTATGTGGCGCACTATTGTGGAGGACACCTACTCCAACAATCTCCCACTTGTCTGACACAAGTGTGCGTCACCGATTCTCTTGTCTCTTTATCATATCTCCCACTCAACGCAAGGTGTCTTTCAGGTCGCACTTGCGATTGACAATATCTAGAGTGGTTTTCTCGATAGGGAGAGTAACTGTCTGACCGGAAAATCTACCATAGATCTCTTTCCGAGCGTGGCCACGCATTTACAGTAACTACTCCTCGAGTGGCCTAAAGATGTTTTTACCCAACGTGGGTGGACAATTCCTGTTGATCCATCTACTCTGTATGATGCAGATCACCATGATCCAGAAGAAGTCCATCGGCCTCCTTTTACGGCACGACCTAGAACATCAACCAAAACCAATCGGAAACTGCACCGACTCAGATAGACGGTCGCCAGTCAAAAGAATCGACTTATAGGAATAAGATAGAAGACCCTGCCACGACCAGGCATCAAATAATTGATTTAAGGGTCTCTACAATGTCACTGTCCGACAGAGTGTCATACAGTCTGTCTATGTAAACGACCAGTCATCTCCATAACCCCATGGTGCTGAACCAACCATCGATCGACTTACAATCTAGTCACTTCGAGACGTCACCTCAAATGAGTGACTAGGGACAAAACACTAAGTTCATCCTGTTCACTTGAATTGGGTTCAACCTTTCTTTCAACCAATTCGGATAAACAAAGTATTAAAATTTAGTCAAACTAAATAAGGAGTTTTTAATGAAACTCTAACAATGAATGCGATTATCTAATATTTGGAAAAATTGATACGTTATCAATAATTTCATATCTCATAATCTCTAGCAATTCAGGTACATATTTCAATCCCATTGAAATGACATGACTATCATGTTCAGCCTGCAAAATGCATGGCTAATGGATTAGCAATACTTGCATCTTTCCCATCGTTCTGATTGCTATTTCTCTTTGTCTACGTAATCTCATATTACATAGAACTTTATGAGTACGCGTCTAGGTTTGAATCTAGACTTAGGACTCTTGGCCTAAATGTAGCTCCCACTGTTTTACCAGTATCATGGGATAGGATATACAACTACAGGAACTACTTCTAGTCCCTCCAATACAGTCCAATCCAAGCTAACTTCATATGCATCATCATATGACGCAATGTACTTCATTTCCGTTGTGAAATCCGCAATGATAAACTGCCTGGAACATTTCCAGCGGATACATGACATTTATATTTTAAAATGTCACTCCTACTTGGAACCTTTCCAATAGTCTTTTCTGCTTGGAACTCTTCCAACAGATAAATCTTCTATAAAACACAGCCAGCTCGTGATTTCAAATCACTTTGATCAGTTTGGAACCTGAAGTCTGTGTAACCCTTACACGCAACTCATTTTAAACTCCAAACACATGGAACATATCTTTTAGTCCTTCGCAAGTACTAAGGATGTTCTTTATGGCTATCAAGTGACTCTCACTTGTATTTGATTGCAAATGATTCGTCATACTCAAAGCATGCGAAATGTCGGATTGAGTATACATCACAACGTATATAATTGATCCCGCAGCGGAAGCAAAAGGACTCAATTATGATGTGTTCAACTTCCTTGAACTAGTCAAAGATCTTATCAATATAAGAATTTTGACTCAATGCTAATATCCTTTTAGATTTATCTCCATAAATCCAGATATCTAAAAGATGTATTCTACTTCTCCAAAATCTTCCCATATCTATAATCTAAACTGATCAATTGCTCCACATATAGACTGATGAAACCACATATTACTCCCACTAAACATCATGTATAAACATAATTTCTCGAGATATCGAGAAATATTTTATGACATGATTGACACACTAATTCCAACTCTTTAGTGCTTACTTAAGACATCCTCTTAAGCTTGCATTATTAACTTAGGATAGTTAGGATCTACGAACCCACATGTGAATATAAAATATATACTACCTCTTCTAGAATCGTATTCAAAAAGGTGGTTCTTGAGATCTAGTTGGCATCATACTATTATGATGTGCTGTAATCGCTAAGTATATTCGAATGGATCAAAGAATTAAGGTTGGTGCAAAACTCTTTGCCTACCAAGTTATCTTTGAAAATATTTTAATGTTCATCCATGCAAATTTCGATCTTAAAAATCAATTTACATTGAAGAGGTCGTACTTCTTCAAGTAAAATTTACCAGGTCACATACCTGACCATCATGCATGGAGTCCATTACGAATCGTATGACTCTAAGCCATATCAAGAAGTTGGGACTAAAAACAGTCTTTTATAAGTTGCATATTAGAATTCATCACTATAAAGGAGCGATAAAATTCCACCTGACCTCCTAGGTTCCGAAGAAACAACTACTGAACAAGCAATGAGGAAAACTTTTTCCGGACCATATGCTCAGTTTGTGGCTCTTGAAACATTTTCTCCCACTCTGTCTTATCAAGAAATAATCGTATTTTTATTGAAAGACAGCATCACGAGTCACAAACGCTTTGTTCGCGTGGTCAATGTGGGATTATTGAGCACTTGTTTCATTCAAATAACTTATAAATTAGGTACGCTACCTACCCATATCGTATATGGAATGAAATCAGACTGTTTTAAATGTGTTTTAATATGGTGGGAAAAGAAATAGCAGACAAAAATATTAAGATCCCAAGGTTAGTCAAATGGCTCCTTTTGACTTGATAAAGACA
>JAIUZE010024213.1:0-19906 GCA_022085475.1 Heliosperma pusillum | reverse complement strand
AATAACCACTCGATCGAGGACTTTATTCTAGGAAATCACTCGATCGAGTAACAATTCTACTCGATCGAGCAACTTTTCAGCAGCTACTTCCTCGATCGAGCACAGGACAGCTCGATCGAGCAACTTTTCTCTTCCACGCTCCTCGATCGACCAAATATATAATCGATCAAGGTCTTTTGGCCTATCGTGCAGTGTTGGACATGGCTTTGGACTTGATTGCGAGCGGTTTCACGCTTTCCCATGCAAGAGCAAAAATTTGATGTGGTCGTTATACACCAAAAATAAAACCTAAGTCAACTAACTAAGAAGATAGCGGAAGTAGGGTCGATCTCCACAAGGAGGAAACTAATTAACTGAAATCTAATTCTGCCAGTAACAATCTATGGGGGTTTGAAAAGGTTTATACTAAACTAAAAAGATTAAAGGAAGAGAAATAAAGATAGAGAAAGAATATGCTAGGATTCGGTCTACTGAAGTATCGGCATCTACAGGCTAACTAAGTTAGTCAATCTTTTAATGAGAAGAGCAATGGTTTTCTCCTCTCGGTCTCAAACCGCCCTAGGGATTTTCCTAATTAACTCTCGTCCTCTTAGGAGTCACCTATCAATTCTAAGCAAGCCTTCCCTTCCAATCTCTCGATCCAGGTCGGGGTTAACTACCTAGTCTAGTCTCCTGCGTGCACTCATTCGACTAAACCTCCATTAAATTGCAAAGATCGATTCTCACGACTAGCTAAACTAATCTATCCTAACATGCCTTTACTACAGTTTCCCTCATCCCAACATACAAGAGAATTAGCTACTCATGCTATTAACTATGCTAACAAAGACGATTAAACATATGACAATAGACATAATAAAATCGTGGTTAATAAGCATAAACAATAACACAACCTAATTAAGACGAGTAGAACAGTAATAAGGATAAAAACGAAAGTAAGAATAAAAGAGAGAAAGTAGTTTACAATCTAAGCAAATCCGGCGTAAAGAACAATCCACGACGAATAACCCGAATGTATACTAAAGATTAAAAGTTCAGAATTAATGGAAGATTAATGTTTACAATTCCGAACCCTAAGGGTTCAGAATCCTAATGATTCTGAATCTCAATCCCCTAACTAATGACGTAAATAAGAGTTTATATAATGCTAAACACGACTCTTAAACCCTAATTAAGCTACGGACTCAAGGCCCATGATAGAATCTACTCGATCGAGGGAAATAACCACTCGATCGAGGACTTTATTCTAGGAAATCACTCGATCGAGTAACAATTCTACTCGATCGAGCAACTTTTCAGCAGCTACTTACTCGATCGAGCACAGGACAGCTCGATCGAGCAACTTTTCTCTTCCACGCTCCTCGATCGACCAAATATATAATCGATCAAGGTCTTTTGGCCTATCGTGCAGTGTTGGACACGGCTTTAGACTGATTGCGAGCAGTTTCACGCTTTCCCATGCAAGAGCTTCTGTTCCGTTCCTTCCATTCTCCTAAATGCATGCAAAGGGGACTGTTTTGGCTCGGTTTCCGCTACTATGCAACTTGTACCTACAAAATAGTCATGAAAGCACAAAGTAGCCAAATAGGGGCATATGGTGATATAATATCACTTAAATGACATATAAATGCATGCATAAACGGACTAGAAAGTCTATATAAAATACACGCATCAGTAGCCAAGGGAATGAGAGTACAAAGCACATAACAATTTGTGCTCAAACCATAACATGTGTAAAACCGAGTCAAAGTGGGATCTATGAAAAACCGTCACAAAACATGCGATACAAGCGAATGGAATATCATATATTCGAAACATTAATATTTAAAGTCATTACGTAAATTTATACGATAAACGAACCATCGGAAATATTATAAATGAAAACATAAGTAAGAATTGCAAATAGAATTCCAGCGTGTGCCAGCCGGTCAAGGGGACCGGCTGCCGGCTACCCGACTGGCACCAATATATCATTTGAAAACCAACTAAAAATTCAGCGTGTCCCAGCCGGTTAAAGGGACCGGCTGCCGGCTACCCGGCTGGGACCAATATCATATGAGAAAATGAAGACATATTAAGGTGTGTCTCAGCCGGTCGGCTGACAGGCTGCCGGTCGGCCGGCTGAGACATAAATCATGCACAAAATATTACGTAACATAAATAATATACAGCCACTCCCCAGCCGGTCAGCTGACCGGCTGCCGGTCGACCGGCTGGGGTCAATTATGCACGAAAATCATCACTTCAACACTTATGAATATTAACCAACTTCAATTATCATCATCAATCATCAATTCTCATTATCAAATATCAACTAACAACAACTATCATCAACAATACAATTCCTATGATTACTAATCTTATTCTAATTACGATTTCTAACATAGAAAACACATTAAAACACGTAATGATATCGAGTAATCCTTCACCGTTACCTTTTTGCGTCTTCAATCCTCGTCTAGGTCCTCTTCTATCAAATAGTAGTCCTTGTCGAGGTCTTGGAGGTCACCACCTACAATTAGATAATAAAAAATGAATATAATTCATCTTTGAGAAAGACGGATAAATTGAAAAGCGAGAAAGACGGTAATTTTATTACCAATTAGGATAGAGGGCGATGAGAAGGAAAGATTAAGACGAACTTTAGTGAATTTGAGCGAGAAATGAAGGAGTAGTGACGATAATAAGCTTGATCAAATATGTAGGTTAGGGTTTTGGGTGGTTACTTGGTGAGGAAGAAAGAGATGTTGAGTGTAAGGGAGTTTAGGGTTAAGGGAGTATATGAGAGAGTAAGTGGAAAACATATGGGAAAAGCCCAAAAGCGTCTTAAGACGTAACTTACTCAAAATCCCGCGTAAAGTCCGAAAACGAACTCGGATTTCCTAAAATAGACACGGGAAATTTAATTCTAGACTAAAACTAAAATTCGCTGAAAAGTATCCGTATAATATTTTTACTATAAAAATAGGGTACATTTGCGGGTGTTACAGGTCGCCCAACAAAAGATTAAGCTAGACGAAATGATTTACAAGTGGAATGCATATCAACCTCTACAATCAAGGAATGATTTAACACCGCCGGAAGAACAATGGAAATTATCACTACTTCATGACTTGCAAAACAACTAGAGTCTTGTCTTTTCATTTTAAGAGTGTTATCTTTTCGTTTTCAGAGTGTTGTCTTGTCGTTTTAGAGTGTGGTCTTTCGTTTTTAGAGTGTTGTCTTGTCTTGCTGTTTTCAGAGTGTTGTCAATTCATTTTCAAATTGTTGTATTTCATAGTTTGTTTAATTATTAAAATTGTGTGACATCTTGCGTTTAATGAGTGTTGTCTTGTCTTGCTGTTTTCAGAGTGTTGTATTTATGCTACATAGTATAGTCTTTTCATGTTCCCTTAATAGTGATAAATGTCTATATATAGATATACTTATTCGTTGTATTCTACACCACACTCCTCTTCCATCTTTTTCACCTCAAATGGATTTTTTATTTGAGTTCTCATCATCTTCATCTTCATCTTCATCTTCTAATTATAATGATGACGATAATGACGATGAAATAATAGAAGAAGTTATTGTCACAGTTATATCTCAAGTACCTCAAATTATCAGAAATCGAAGACGTCCTCATCAAAGAAGGTACATTGAGAGGAATCGTGAAGATGGTCACGAAAAACTCTACAACGACTACTTCTCTCCTAATCCTACCTAGCATTAATTCAAACTTGTTCCGTCGTAGATTTCGAATGCATCGACATGTATTCCTTCGCCTAGTGCGAGCAGCGGAAGCCTATAATACATTTTTTAATCCAGGGGTTGATGGAACTGGTAGAGTGCCAATATCATCTTTGCAAAAGTGCACTGCAGTCTTACGCATGTTAGCGCATGGAGAAGGAGTAGATAGAACAGATGAGTATTGCAGGCTTGGTGAATCAACAACAACTGAAGCATTAGAATTATTCACTGAAGCTGTTATACAAGCATTTGGAGCACAATACTTACGCTCACCTGATGCAAATGACCTTCAAAGGCTTCTACAAATTGGTGCTAACTGAGGTTTCCCTGGAATTGTGGGAAGTATTGATTGCATGCATTGGCAATGGAAGAACTGCCTGGCTGGTTGGAGGGGGATGTATCAAGGCCGTAGTGGTAGAGCGACTGTCATTCTTGAAGCGGTTGCCTCACAAGACCTTTGGATATGACATTCATTTTTTGGGATCCCTGGGTCTTGTAATGACTTGACTGTACTCCATCGTTCTCCTATTTTTGATGATATGATGAATGGGCGTGCACCTCGTGTTAACTATATGGTTAATGAAAACCATTATAACACGGGCTATTATCTAACTGATGGGATATATCCACAATGGGCGACATTCATACAATCAATTCCACTCCCACAAACACCCAAAGATAGATTATTTGCACAGCGTCAGGAAGCGGCTCGTAAAGATGTTGAGCGGGCGTTCGGCGTACTACAAGCTAGATTTGCAGTCATTCGTAAACCAGCACTTACTTGGAACGAGCAACTGATGCGAAAATTTTTAACATGTTGTGTCATAATGCATAACATGATAGTGGAGGATGAAAGAGATACTTATGCTAACTATTCCGACCCTAATGAGTTCGACAATAATGAGAATGGGGAAGGTGAAGTTTTTGTTGATGATCCCGAGTATGGGGTAGGCTATACAGCTCCTATAACTGCATACATTCAAAACATGAATCGTATAAGAAATGATAGGGCACACCAAAACCTAAGAGCAGATCTAATTAAAAATATTTGGCAAAAATTTGGTGACTCTAACTAATGGTGTATTATTCATTTTAAGCGGTCTCTTAATTTAATGTATTTCCTTTATCGTTTTATGTTCTCTTAATTATTGTATTAATGTAGTCTTGTAAAATAATTTGTATTATTTTATTTTAAGCGGTCTCTTAATTTAATGTATTTCCTTTATCGTTTTATGTTCTCTTAATTATTGTATTAATGTAATCTTGTAAAATAATTTGTATTATTTTATTCTAAGCGGTCTCTTAATTTAATGTATTTTCTTTATCATTTTATGTTCTCTGAATTATTGTATTGATGTAGTATTGAAAAATAATGTTATAAATTTTATGCATTTTATCTTTTTGACATAGTCATGAATTTTTTTATAACGTCTTACTTAAAAAAATAAGAATTTACTGAAAAATTACCGTCTAGAAAACCCGAGTAAATTACTTTAATAAGTTTTTAATATAAAAAATTGTGTGGGGTATATTAAAGTAAGAAAGATAAAATGATGAAAGAGAGTGGAATGAGGAATAAGTATAAATCATTGTTGTATGAGTAATTTGGTTGTTAATTGAAAAGTTGAGGAATAATGAGGTGGATGAGTAATAAGTGATGAGAGAGAGTGGGATGAGGAAGAGAAAAATTTGGGGTTGGAGATGGTCTTAAGTTTGGAATGTAGAAACTGACCCCCTTTACTTTAACCAAATGTGAAAATAAACCCTTTTATTATAATTTTAATATAAATGTCATAAATTAATTCATTTTATTTTTAATTTATTATACATTTACGATAATTTCTACCATTTTAAAACTTTTTAGAAATTCAGCAACTTACAATAATGTTTTTCAATTTATCAGTTATAATACAACTCATGCATATTAAAGACTTTATAAAGTACAACATTGCCCTTTTTATATAATTTATAAAAAAAATTAATTTTAATGCATAATAAAAACTTTATAAAAATTAGTAAAGTTGCAATTTATGTTTTTTGTGTTTAACAAATTGTTCAAATAAATTTAATATTTTTTTTGGGTGAGATTTTGGTTGAAAAATAAAAAAAACGATTAGATTTCACTTTTGTGTAAACTTAAGGGGGTCAATCACTACAAATCTAACTTAAGGGGTTTAATTTCACAATTGAGCAAACTTTAAGGGTTCATTTACTACTTACGCGCATAAAGTTATGATATGGCAAGTTTATGAAGAATGTATTGTAGATGAAACAGTAAAATCATATGTGAAAAAGTAATTCCATTAATTTAATAATAGCTACATACGGAGTACTTATTTACATCGTTTATCCCGAAGTAGTTCAAATATAATTATTCACCAAACAAATTGTGCAGATTATAGATTAATATAAACTCGCTTCGAAAAGGACCAAGGAAAACAACAATAGGAAATTGGAAGACTGCGCCAAAACAGGATTGGCGGTCGGTCAACTAGTTTAAAAAAAAGGATAGTTATAAATATCAATATTCACTCGAGAAACGTGAGAGTCATTAAAGAGTGAAAACATGCTGGAAGTTTAAGGAAATGAGCCATAAATGTGAGAATTCAAATGACACCCCTTGACATTCCTTGCTACTTAAGTAAACGAGAAAATACTCGACACTTCTTCCTTGTTTACTCTCAACACTTCTTACTTGACTCTCCCATCTCTTATACGGTACTCCTAATTTATTTCCCTCTAAGTGTTGTTTTTGAAAGTGGTTTTGTAAGGACAAATTTTGGTTGTTGAGTGTTCAATTACCATTGTGTTTTTATCCTATTGCACATACACATGCATGGGCTAGTTTGTATAATTGATGTTTTCGTTTTGTTGGACGGTGCCTCACCATTTTGTCTGCAATCAAAGTGATTAAAAGTCCAATGGAGTATGCTCTTATTTTCAAATGTTGCAGTAGCTATTGTGAGCTACTCACTACCTATGGAGGGCTACTTATGCAGTTATGCATAAGTTCACATGGATTCTTGGGTACTATAAATACCCCTTAGCAATTGAGGGAACATGCACCACAACATCATTGATCTCTTCTCCCTTAATTCTTTCTTCTTTCTTATATTCTCTTTCTATATTTCTGGTATAATTGTTTAACTCGTAGAGAATATAATATTTGGGCTATAGTCTATCAGCCTTTGAGGAAATATTCTTGTACTCCCATTTTATTATAGTGGAAATATTTGGCTCTCTCGCCGGTGATATTTTAACCCTCTTTAAAGAGGGTTTTTCCACCTAAAAATCTCGGTGTCATTTTTACTGTCTTTCTTTAATTTCTCTTTTATCTTTAGCTGAATCTATTCGCTTCCGCCGCGCTCTATACTCCTACAGATTGGCATCAGAAGTGTATTATATTCAGCTAAGATGTTTTATTATGTCGACAAAATTCGGCATTGAGAAATTTGATGGTAAAATTAGTTTTGCAATTTGGCGAGTCCAAATGCAAGCCGTTCTTGTCTAGAATGGTTTAAAGAAAGCCTTGGATGGTTAATCAAAGAAACCAGCCACTATGACGGATGATCAATGGGAAGAAATTAATGAGAAGGCGTTGTTCATGATCCAGCTCTGTCTATCACGAGAGGTGTTGCAGGAGGTCATTAAAGAGAAGTCTGCTAAAAGAATATGGACTAAATTGGAGTCCATCTACATGACTAAAAGCCTCGCAAATAAGCTCCGTCTTAAGGAGCGTCTCTTCCCACTCCGTATGTTAGATGGTACTCCCATACAAACTCACTTAAATGATTTCAATTCTATTTTAGTAGATTTGGAGAACCTAGATGTCACTACTGAAGATGAGGATAAAGCCATTTTACTTATTGTCTCACTACCACCCTCATTTAAACACTTTACAGAAATCATGTTGTATGGAAACAATGATATTCTAATTTTCGAAGATGTCAAGTCCCACTTATTATCAAAAGAAAACTTTTATACCGAAATTCATTCTTAAAACTCAGGTGAAGGCTTGGTTATTAGAGGGAGAACTTTAAAAAAGGTAGTAGTAGTAGTAACAATAGGTCCAGGTCAAAGTCTAGAGCTAAAAACTCTAAGTTTTGTCGTTATTGCAAGAAAAAAGGACATGAAGTCTCTGAATGTTTTAAATTGAAAAATAAGCAAGAAAGAGATGATAAGGGTAAAGGTAAACAACCAGATCACCATGTTGAAGCTAGTGACGTTGAGTATGGGGAGCTATTAGTAGCTGCTGACATTGAACGAAGGTCCAGAAATGAATGGATACTTGATTCTGGTTGTACATTTCACATATCACCTAATAAAGACTGCGCTGGTTTTCCATCTACAAAACTGTAGATGGTGGTATTGTTTTGATGGGCAACGATGCTCAATGCAAATTTCTTGGTGAAGGTACAGTTACAATTAAAACACATGATGGTGTTAGTAGAATTTTAACCGGTGTCAGACACGGTCCCTGATTTGAAACGGAGTCTCATTTCGTTAGGCACTCTTGAATCACTTGGTTTAAGTATTCAGCTGCAGATGGAGTTTTAAAAGTGTCCAAAGATGCTCATATATTGTTAAAGGCAAATCAATCTGGTAGCTTGTATGTGCTGCAAGGTTCAACCGTTTCAGGTTCCGCAGCAAGTCTCCCATCCATTGACATCACCCAATTGTGGCATATAAGATTGGGCCACATGAGTGAGAAGGGATCTCGCGTCCTCAACAAAAAAGGACTAATCGGAAGCCATTGTACCGGTAAGGTCGATTTCTGCGAACATTGTGTTTTTGGTAATTAGAAAAGGGTAAGCTTCTCAAAGAGAGTTCATAGAACCAAATTTACATTGGGTTACATCCATTTTGATCTTTATGGTCCCTCTCGAGTTTCTTCAACTTCAAAAGGAGGAAGTTTTTATATGTTGACCATTATTGATGATTTCTCAAGAAAGCTCTGGGTTTATTTACTTAAAAGCAAGACATAAGTTTTTTCCACTTTCAAGGAGTGGGAAGTCTTGATTGAGAACCAGAATGGTAAGAAGATTAAAAGATTGAGAACAGACAATGGTCTTGAATTATGTTCAATTGAATTTAATCGATTCTGCAAAAAAGCAAGGTATTGCCAGACATCACACCATTCCAGGTACTCCTTAACCAAATGGAGTCACAGAACGCATGAACATAACTATTTTGGAAAGAGTTCGTTGTATGCTCTCTCATTCTGGTATGGGAAAAGAGTTTAGGGATGAAGCGGCTAGCACTGCGTGCTATTTGATCAACCGCTCCCCAAACAGATTGCTAGACGGCGATAATCCAGAAGAATTTTGGTCAGGTAAACCTTTTGAGTATTCAAATCTCTTAATATTTGGTTGTCCTGTATATTCTCATGTAAACGAGAGAAAATTGGATCCTCGTGCTAAAATATGCATTTTCTTAGGTTATGGCTTACGCGTTCAAGGGTACCATTTACATGACCCCGAGTCTCGAAAATCCTTTCATAGTAGAAAAGTTACCTTTCATGAGAATGTTTTGTTATCTTCTGGAAGAGATATTGTTGCTTCCCCTACTGGTACTGATATAGATGATACAGAGAGCGCCGTAGAGAAGGTGAAGTTTGAGGTCGCATCCAAGAATACTCCGGAGGAAGATGTCCCAACTTCCTACCCTCCACCAAATTTCAATGATGAAACCGTTACCACCGGCCAAAGAAGTCCACGACAAAAACAGCAATATCAAACTCTACGACAAAGTTTACCACAGCTGTGGTCTATGGGCTTGAGATATTCCTGAACAGAGACCAAGAAAATCAACTCAAAGATACGTTGACCAAAGTGCTAATATTGCGTATGCTTTGGCCGCTGCACAAGAAATTGATGATTGTGATGAGCCTAAAAGTTATTTTGACGCTACCTCCAATGGAGATTTAGCGCAATGGGTTGCAGCTATGCAAGAAGAGATCGAGTGTCTTCGTAAGAATGAAACTTGGTATCTAGTGAAGTTACTAGATGGTAGGAGAGCTATCAGTTGCAAGTGGATCTTTAAGAGAAAATAAGGCATTCTAGGTGTTGCGAATGCAAGGTACAAAGCAAGGTTTATTGTCAGAGGTTTTGATCAACAGGAAGACATTGATTTCAATGAGGTATTTTCTCCTGTTGTCCGTCACACCTCAATTCGTATATTACTTGCTCTAATAATTTGCATGATTTAGAGTTGGAGCAGTTAGATGTCAAAACTGCTTTTCTTCATGGTAATCTTGAAGAGGAATTCTACATCCATCAACCCGATGATTTTGTTGTCCCTGGTAAAGAGGACTATGTATGCCGTTTGAAAAATTCTCTTTATGGTCTTAATCAGTCTCCAAGACAGTGCGTGGTACAAAAGGTTTGATTCCTTCATGGTTGGACATGGCTACTCTAGAAATAGTTATGATAATTGTGTTTATTTTCAGAAGACGTCATATGGGTATTTCATGTACTTGTTACTTTATGTCGACGACATGTTGATCGCGGCACGAGATAAGTCTCTTGTCAACAAGTTAAAAGCTCAGTGAACATAGAGTTTGATATGAAGGACTTAGATCCTGCCAAGAAAATTCTTGGAATGGACATTAGTAGGGATCGTCAGGCAGGGAAACTTGTTCTGTCACAAAAGGAATACGTCCTGAAGATAGATGATGAGCACGTTTAATATGCAAGATTGTAAACCTGTAGCTACTCCCTTTGCTGCTCATTTTAAATTGCCGTTTGAACAGTGTCCACAAACAGAAGAAGGTAAAAGGCGCATGTCACATGTTCCTTATTCAAATGTCGTTTGAACTTTGATGTATGCTATGGTGTGCACTCGGCCATATTTGGCTTATGCTGTTAGTGTTGTTAGCAGATTTATGCACAATTCAGGCAAAGAACATTGGGAAGCCATTAAATGGATTCTTCGTTATCTGAAAGGTTCTTCTGATATTGGTTTGGTATTTGATCGACAGAGAGCTGATCCCGGAGGCATAGTTGGTTATATTGATGCCGACTATGGTGGTGATTTAGATCAGAGAAGACCACTCTCTGCTTATATCTTTACACTTTGTGGCTCTGCAGTTGGTATTCTTCATTACAAGCCATTGCGGCATTGTCAACTACTGAAGTAGAATATATTGCTGCCACTGAAGGGGTGAAAGAAGCTATATGGCTTCAAAGCTTGGTAAGTGAACTTGGGTTACAACAAGAAATTCTTGTTGTGTTTTGTGATAGCCAAAGTGATATCCACTTAACCAAGAATAGCAAACATCACTCGAAGACCAAGCACATCTATATAAGACGCCACTTTATCCGATATATTATCGCTGCAGGAAATCTTACTGTCTAGAAGGTTCATACAACAGAAAATCCTGCATATATGTTAACCAAGTCAGTTACAACAGCTAAGTTCGATCATTGTCTTAACTTAGTTGGTGTCATTCACACCTAAACAAGGTGTTTATGGCGAGTAGAGCATTTTTTACTCAATAATGAGTCAAGGTGGATATTTGTTGGACGGTGCCTCACTATTTTGTCTACAATCAAAGTGATCAAAAGTCCAATGGAGTGTGCTCTTAATTTCAAACGTTGCAGTAGCTATTATGAGCTACTCACTACCTATAGAGGGCTACTTATGCATGAGTTCACATGGATTCTTGGGTACTATAAATACACCTTAGCAATTGACGGAACATGCACCACAACATCATTCATCTCTTCTCCCTTAATTCTGTTCACTTTCTTATTCTCTCTTTCTATGTTTTGGGTATAATTGTTTAACCCGTAGAGAGTATAATATTTGGGCTATTTTGTGTCAGCCTTTGAGGAAATATTCATGTACTCCCATTTTATTATAATGGAAATATTTAGCTCTCTCGCCGGTGGTTTTTTTTACCCATCTTTAAAGAGGGGTTTTCCACCTAAAAATCCCGTTGTCATTTTTACCGTCTTTCTTTAATTTCTCTTTTATCTTTAGCTGAGTTTATTCGCTTCCGCGGCGCTCTAGCTATACCCCTACACGTATCATTGTTAATGGTGGCACACTCTTGTGGACATAGGACATTGTTAGAGACTTCGGATTTAATTTAACTTTTTAGTAGGGTTAATACACTTTTACCTCCATAAGGTGTTGACTGTGTAGGCGGTCTTTTTTCCTATATACCAAATTCATTAAGACATATTTTACTTTTTAGATGAGCTTTTTGTAGTGAAAGTGATTTTATACTCATCTATAATCTGCACAATTTTTAAGACGACTCATTTTGACAGGCACGCTTGAGGGTACTTATGTCTGTGTACTCGCAGTTGGTTTAACCCTGACACAATCTGCACACTAAAAGAGGCATGTTTCCTTCGAAATGATCATTTTTGGTGTCATTTTTGGAATGTTTCGCTATGATGTGTTTCAGAAGGGTTTTCACTTCTAATCTTGCTTGCTAACTAAATGTCTGAAATTAGCCTTGTATGATCGAAATAGTCTCCCGTGTTAGACAACTTGAAATCCTTATGATAGGTTGGGGTCTTACATATAGGACCATTTTAAAGATGCGAGTGAGTATGCATATAATCAATTAATCCTTATATATGATGTTTCGCAGTGACATCTGTTATCTTAAATGTCGCATGGGGAAGACAATTCAGGTGTCTGGCTTCCCATCTGTTGTGTCCGAAGATGAGCTGAAAAGATATGTAGAGGAATATACAGGTGAAGGAAGTGTTCATAAGGTACAAGTAAGGCAGTTTAGATCTGGTGGGTCACGTGCCTTTGCTATTGTGCAATTCACTAATATCCAATACGCAACCATCATTCTAATGTTGGCCGAACCTCCTAATAAACTCTGGTATTGACGTATATTTATAGGTGTTATATATAAATATACTACAGTAATATGCAATAGACCGAATTAAAGAAACTAGATTAGGACGAGAAATCTCTGTCCTTAGGATAATATTAGCCCACACTATATGTTGATGGGATTATAGGCTAATTATCCTCAGGATTCCCTAATCTTAGAACGGAATTACATGAAACTCATTTATTCTCCATAAACATAAAAACAGACATTTGTTTTGTTTTCTATATGAAATTAGGATTGCAAGATTTTTTTTATTCTGTTTCCCTACCAAAGCTTTTATAAGGGATGAAAAAGGCAGTTAGGAATAACTCCCTAACAGTTGCAACGGTTGACAAGAAAACCGAAACCCAAAAGAAAGGACGGAAATAAAGACGTCTTTTTGACAGAACTCGTATTCGTGCCAAGTGCTAGTCTATGATTATGAAATATTAATAATCCTTCCTAGGACATTAAGCCCAATATCAACTTGGCCCAATAGTCCAAATCCTAGTCCATTTAGTATACTACCCACATAGGTTAATATACACATAATATAAGGAATCTATTCTTTCCATGTGGGATAACATTCCACACTTAACAAAGTACATTGAAGACTATTATCTAACAAAAGGCACGGGAGATGTTACACGATACTGTCTGTCGGCCAAAAATGTGTACGCATAAGTTGGAGAATATTAATCGGATGTCAAATTGCAAATGATGAGCTCCTTGTGTTCTGGGAAGCCCGTCATGTTTCACTCTCATTTGGTAGTGGACTCAGAAAAATGTGTTTTTTTTGCGCTACAAGAACAAGGAATACAAACTTGAATTATCTTATGAGAATATTTGGCAGATTGAACTGCGACGTCCTCAAGGCCGTCCTTCCGTGTATCTTCTAATCCATGTTCATACTCTATATCTTTTGTTCGTATGCCTATCATACCTACATATGTAGGTGGTCATGTCAATATGTCAAACAAATGTAGGTGGTCATTTCAATATGTCATCGTCCCTTGGCACAAAATAATCAAGTTTCACTCCCTTTAACAACTCTTCCATGCTCCTCGGATTTTTGAGAAGGTTGATGTACAAGATGATTCATGGTTTCGGACAACGGATTTCACCCAATCACGTTGTATAGGACATTCCTCGGTTTTATGCTTAGAACTCCCGTATAACAGTCATCTTCCGAACTTTGAAGAAAACTTTGTGTACTTCAAGCAGGATGAAGGGAACTTTGCAGTCAGGCGAGGCAATACCTTCTCCCATGACACGCGTCGTTTCGATGTGTCAAACGATATTTATAACCAGTCTTAGCACGGTGGCAAGTCAAGGTCGGTCCACAGGGACGGTGGGTATTCAATATGCAAAGTCTAGACTAGCAATGCTTAAGGGGTGTCACGATATAGAATTGGATTTGAAACTAATCTAAGAACATTGAGTAAATGTAAATAAGTAGGAAAGTAAGACAAAACTAAGATAATCAAATAACAAACAATAAAAGGAAAGTCTAGGATCGGTGGGTTCAATTGGGTAATTTGGGTTCTAGTGAGTCGGGTTCATAGTTAATGGGTAGTCAAACTTGGGCGCGGTGGATTGAGGCTCTCGATCTTACAATCCCTCCCATATACCGAACCAAGCTAGCTTTCGCGTACACAAGGTCGATATACCAACAATATGCAAATCCTAACATATTCCAAGGCTATCGATCTTACGGAAATGTATAATAAACATGAATCATGCAAGTTTGTCAAGCAAGCATTTCATCAAACATGTGGTATGCATAAGTTGGAAGAAAGACAATTAATCAACAAATCAACCCAACAAACAAAGATTAACCCTCATTAAAACCCATTATCCCCCACTTACCCTAGATTAATCACTACTCACTACTTAACATGAGGAATATGGAAGAATAAGATATAAAACTAAGACAAGACATAATGATAATAAGGAAACAAAACATGTAATGAAATGACAAGATTAGCAAGTATATGAAAAGGGATTAAGAAGATATACCAACTAATTAAGGCAAAAGATGAACAATAAAAGAGGAAATCTTGAATAAAGGAGAAGACTTTGTCACCAATCTTCAAGTACAAAACCAAGAAATACAATTACATGACTAGATCTAAAACTAATTAAAGAGTAATAGAGAAAAGATTAAACTATTAGGAGGACTAATCTAATCTAATCTAACTAATTTTGAGTCTAGGGTTTCGTGCCCTCTAAGTACACAAGATGATCTATTTATAGGTTTAAAAAATGGAGGAAAGATGGGCTTCGAAAGACTAAGTGGACTGAAAGAGTCACGACCGTGAAAGGTGTTTCACGACCATGACAAGAGTTTCACGACCGTGAGATGCAAGTCACGGTCGTGAGATATGTGGCAGTAGCAGGTCCAAAATTCCCAACTAAGTCACGACCGTGAAACATGTTTCACGACCGTGAGCTGAGTTTCACGACCGCGAGCAGAGTTTCACGACCGCGAGCTGAGTTTCACGACCGTGAACTGTGTTTCACGACCGTGAGTTGTGTGTTGCTGGAAAATAAAATTCTTGGAAAGGCATCTCACGACCGTGAAATGCCTTTCATGCCCGTGAAATCCTTCTTGTCCATCTTCCTTTGCTTGACTTTGTTACTTTCTTCCCGGTTTCGCTTGCCTTGACTCGAGAGGGCTTTGGCGCATCAAGTAGGCCCCCCAAGGGTATGTGGGGCCCCCAAGGTATGCCGTGGGTCCTCCGAGTGATTCACCTTCTTCTTTGTTGATCAAAACTAGGTAGAAATCGCCTCAAATGACGGTTTACCTACAAAAACATGATAAAAGCGAGAAATATGATAGAAGAAGGTAAAACACGTAGAAACGCTCTTAGGGAGCGTTAAAGGCAAGCAAAACGAGACAAAAAGGGGTGAAAATGTAGGGTGAAATGACACTATATCAAATCTCTCCAAACCAAACCCTTACTCGTCCCGAGTAAGGATGAACAATAGTCAAGACCCTTAATTAACTACGCTAAACCTAACCGATACAAGGCAATTAACGGGCCTTGCTCCGTCCCTTCAACTCACAACAAGGTATCCATGAGGTAGGACACCTTCTTGCAAGGCAAGTGGGGTCTTGCCAAAACTCTGATGCATTCTAGGCAATAAAGCACACAAAACAAATGAGAATGCATCTACAAAAGCAAATGGCAACATGCCTCATCCATGCGCCGGGATTCATCTAAAATGGAAAAATTTCAAGCATGCAAATTCCCATGTACTTACTAGTTTTACAAAGAACTAGGCCTAGAAAGATAGAAATAAATCACCTCTTTATTGTGTAAAACTAGTATATTCGTTTACGTTCACTAGAAAGCTTTGTCAAGGGTGATAAGGCGGGATGGAAAGTGAGGGCCTCATGGTGTTAGAAGACACTGTAGGATCAGAATTCCGCCTCTCACCTAAGTGAAAGGAAGGGTCGTCTCCTCTTAGCCATGTAACGTAGGAGTAATCATCAAAAAGGTAAGGAAACGAGATGTTTGAGTTCTTATTTGATTTCTTTTTCTTTTTCATTTTCTTTTTGTTTTTGATTTTTGCTTGATTTGGGTGCCTTTTGAAAGCAAGGTGGCCTAGCAAAAGGTGTGCGGCGGAGACCAACAATAGGCAAATCCTCGCCGTAGCGACATCGAGAGCGACCCCTTATGTATTGAGGGTACTCTAGAAGAGTCTAGAAGTCTCCATATGCACTCCTTAAGCTAGGACTAAGGCAAAGATATGCAAAATTTCAAGCTTTTCTTTTCAATTGTGTTTGAACTCAATTTTTGGACTTGTGATGGAAAAATTTTCTTTTTGTCAAGTGTAGTGAAATGTGATGATTAGACAATTACACGGCCTTGAGAGTCACCTAGGAAAGTGTTCACCAAGGAATTATCACGCCATGGGGGTGGTCAAGATGGTAAATGCAAGCCCTTGATTAGGCTCTAGGAAACGGTGCGAAAATTATACTAAAAATACACATTAAAAGGTGTTTCAAAATATATTTTAATAGGTATAAAGTGCTAAGCAAAAAAGTATCTACAAGGGCTTATCCAAGCTTGTTCATTTTCCAAATTAGGCATTTTTAAAAGTTCTCCTAAATGCAACTATATGCCATGATCTAGAATTAAGCAACATATATACAAACTAATGCAAATGCTCTAGTCTACTACGTGACAATTAATCTAATGAAACCCCCTAACAGCACATAAGTCACGCAACCGCCAATTCATCAAAATCCGCATCGCAATCATCAACAATTCCTCCAAACTCCTCATGTGATAAGAAGTAAAGAAAGAAAGAAGGGGAAGGAATAAGAACGATCATACCATGGCGGTCTTCTTAATCCCTTCTATAAGTCTCTTAAGCGATGTGTAGCGGGCCTATGTGTGGAGATTAGAAGAAGAAACAATGCATATATATACAAACTAAGATATAAACAAGCTAATTCTTAAGATTTTCAAACTTTTTCAATTTTTTTTTCTTTGGATTTTTGTATGATTTTAAATGCAAAATAAAGACATGTTTTTGGATTTCTTTCAAAATTTTCAAACTATGAAGCTAGTTTCCCATCCCCCACATAGGAACATACATTGTCCTCAATGTATGAAATGAGATTATTGAAAGTAAAGAAAGACATGTTTTTGGTTTTTGAATGATTTTCTTAAAGGAAAAGAACATGTTTTTGTGTTTTTTTAAATATTTTGAAAAATAAAAACTTGTTTTTGAGTTTTTGATTTTTGAGAAATATTATCAAAATGTACAAAATATACAACAAGGTTAGTTATGCAAATGAACTACTACTATGTGAAATGCATGAACTAATAAATATGATTAATACTAAATGCAAAGTGATGTATTACAAGTAATGCATGATTTACGTGAATGCAAGCTAAACTAAATGTGTCATTTTGGAGTCTCGTTGTGGCGGTAAAGGCTAAGGCACCGGCCCTTCATGGGGGGTACCGACCACAGAAATGTCTAAACATGACACCTAATATGCAACTAAGTGAGGTACAATCTTAACCTCCCCAAACCATTCAAGGCATAGCCTCTAAGACTCAAAGGAAAATTAAGATAAAAAGAACTAAGATGCAATGCAAAGGTAAGTGAAAGAGTATATACAAACGGTGGTTATGGTGAGGACTCCACCAAACTCAATCAAGTAGCGGATTTTGTTAGAATGATTCTTCATTGACATTGTCCATGCCACTTAATGCTCTTAATAATCGATCAAAGGCTTGGGCGTAAGCTTCGAACAAGCCCAAGTAAGGCTTTGTCCATTTTGATACAAAGTAGACCCATATCCAATCCAACTTGACCACGACACTTAGGCCTTTGTGGTGCTTAAAACCAATCAAGTCACAACCTTTGTCAATAAAAGGTAGAAAACACGACTCATGCTCTTTCGAGGGCTTAAAATTTCTCCTTTCACCTTCACAAGTTTCCATGACACACAAACCCCCTTCATGGGTTATAAAAGAAAAGTGAGGCAAAGGGTCTTCCTCATCGTTATTATAAACATCCCAAGTAGGGGGAGAAAGAGTAGTTGGCTCATAATTCGCTTCACATTTATCCTCACTAGAGATTGAGTCTTCAAAGAGGGAAAATTCATTCAAGTTTTCAATTACCGCATCCTCCATTTCTCCAATATCATTTAACTCCTCTTCCTTTTAAAAGGCATCATCAAAAAGGGAGGTTTCACTTGAATATTTTATTTCACCAATCTCCATTGCCCCGGTATCATCAAACTCAATGGAAGAAAGGCTCATTGTCACACAAGAAAGAGGAGATGAAGGAGTCAAAACACTTTCTACACAATTAAGCATATACTCATCATCATCGTCACTATCATCCTCTATCAAAACTCCTCCCCAAAGGGAAGCATAAGTCTTTCCCATATCATTTGTTGAGGGTGTATGGCAACAAGCAAGAGGAAATGTCTCATTGTCATCCATCTTGCCATTTTCCTCTCGTTCTTCATCAAGCTCTTGATCGGCTTGCAATTGAGCTAATTTACTAGCCAATATTCTCCCATGGGCTACAATTTCATTGAGAATAATGTCCCTTGCTTGGGCTTTTTCTTTCATTCGCATAAGTTGAAGGATTAAACTTTTCTCATCAAGTTCATGGTTGTCAACTTGTTGTGGGAAGAAAGGTGGTTGATTTTGTGGGTGGTTGTAAGTAGTTTGGAATCGTTGTTGTTGTGGAGGTTGGACATGGGGGATTTCATAAGGAGAGACGGGGTAGTAGCTTGGACTTTCATTATGTGAGATATAGGATGGGAATATGTTATCTTGCTCAAAAAACCCTCTACACTCATGGGAGTCATAGTCAAAAGCTTCACCTTGCCCATACTCTTCTTGTTGAAAGCTTTGTGTCATCATTGAAGAAAACTACAAACAAAGACACTAAATAAAAGGATTAGAAATAACCTTGAGAAACAAAGTTCCTCAAGGCAAACAAGCACAACTAGAAAAGTCTAGAAAACAAATCAAATACATCGCACCGTCCCCGGCAACGGCGCCATTTTGACACGCGTCATTTCGATGTGTCAAACGATATTTATAACAAGACTTAGCACGGTGGCAAGTCAAGGTCGGTCCACAGGGACGGTGGGTATTCGATATGCAAAGTCTAGACTAGCAATGCTTAAGGGGTGTCACGGAATAGAAGTGGATTTGAAACTAATCTAAGAACATTGAGTAAATGCAAATAAGTAGGAAAGTAAGACAAAACTAAGATAATCAAATAACAAGCAATAAAAGGAAAGTCTAGGATCGGTGGGTTCAAATGGGTAATTTGGGTTCTAGTGAGTCGGGTTCATAGTTAATGGGTAGTCAAACTTGGGCGCGGTGGATTGAGGCTCTCGATCTTACAATCCCTCCCATATACCGAACCAAGCTAGCTCTCGCGTACACAAGGTCGATATACCAACTATATGAAAATCCTAACATATTCCGAGGCTATCGATCTTACGGAAATGTATAATAAACATGAATCATGCAAGTTTGTCAAGCAAGCATTTCATCAAACATGTGGTATGCATAAGTTGGAAGAAAGACAATTAATCAACAAATCAACCCAACAAACAAAGATTAACCCTCATTAAAACCCATTATCCCCCACTTACCCTAGATTAATCACTACTCACTACTTAACATGAGGAATATGGAAGAATAAGATATAAAACTAAGACAAGGCATAATGATAAGAAGGAAACAAAACATGTAATGAAATGACAAGATTAGCAAGTATATGAAAAGGGATTAAGAAGATATACCAACTAATTAAGGCAAAAGATGAACAATAAAA
>JAIUZE010024210.1:0-23388 GCA_022085475.1 Heliosperma pusillum | reverse complement strand
CCCCGTCTTTCACGAGCGTACCAAGCATATCGAAATGGACTGTCATTTTATTCGAGATGCCATCATTGAAGGTTTGATTCAGACGACTCATGTCTCCACCACTTCACAGCTGGCCGATATATTTACCAAAGCCTTGGGCGCGCCTCAGTTTCAGTCTCTTCTCCGCAAGCTGGGCATTCTTGACTTACATGCTCCAGCTTGAGGGGGGGTGTTAGGAAATATCAGTTAATAGGAAATATTAACTGATAGAATATTATGAGTCAATAATATTCCATAATTATAGGAATTGATATAGCAATATGTTATTACGTTCACACCATCAATTGTATCTATATAAGCCAATTGGTCATTAATCAATAAACTCAACCTTTCCCCTCATATGATCTTATCAATTAGAGGTCTCATGACTCTCATCTTGCTACTATGAATAAAATATTCATTATGTATATTTTGTTTTAACGAATGATATAGTTTTTTTTCTATCATATATCTGTACTTTTTCAATGGTCGCACAATACGACTGTTTTATGATATAAATTGTATTTTTTGTTTTCGTTAGGAGTAATTCATTTGAATAACTCTCTACTCTAGAGTATAGAGGGTACTTCTTTGTTAGTTCTTAATTAGAAGATCAAACTTTGAAAGCACACCACTAAATGATTTTGCACCAAACTTTTCATATCAGTATTTTAAAAGTGTTTATATCCGGAAAAAAAAAAAGACAGATCGGAGTTTATTTTCGCAGTATAAATTTTAGTCATATCCGTACATTTTGCACCAAACTTTTCATTTATGATTTATCTACTCTAACTAAAAAACTTTGACCCTAATTATGAGCTTAACAATGTGTTAACTTCAAACCTAATTCCCTCCACCTACATTGTTTAATTTTATGTGTACGTGTATTAATTGTACTTTTAAGTGAACATAATTATGATAAATGTTAATTTGGTCATATCTACTCAATCATTAAGCTAGTTCATTATTGGGTAATCCATCTGGTCAATATCAGGGCACGGGTTGGGCCGGGTTTGAGTTGGAAGAAATAACGCTACTATCGGTTATCGGGTTAGCCACGAGTCGGTTTCGAATCACTCAATTTTCGAATTTTATCGGATCGAGTTCCTCGAATCGGTTCAGCTTTTGCCATCTCTCTTTACATCAAGTGAATTACCTCGGGCCCTAACCGATTCACCCGTTTGCGAAATTGACAAAGTCTTAAAGACGAACCCAAACTAGAAGCGGAATATATAAAAAGGGTCGCCATTAAAGCTCGAAAGTTTGAAACTTCATTGCTGATGCTGAGGAGCTAGTCAAAACTCTAACCCTTTTGCCGATCAAGTTGCGAAACCCAATTCGACTCGATTCTATTCAATTGAATCAATTTCATGTATGTATGTCTTCTCTCTCCTTTAAGCTAAGTACTAATTGTTACAATTGCAAGCTTAATTAGTGTTCAATTGACTTTTTACTGTGTGAAATTAATATTTGAAATTGTTTCCCAGAAATTAGGGAGAAAGAAGAGTAATACTCTGTATTAGTTCATAATTTTGAGATGGTGAAGGATGAATTGGAGATAGAAGGGTATAAAATTGATGGAATTTCAGTAGGTGGGCAAGAGACTTGTATAATGTTTCCTTCTCTTAGCATTGCTTTCGATATCGGAAGGTGTCCTCGTCGCGCCGTTAATCAACAGTTTCTCTTCATTTCCCATGGCCACATGGATCACATTGTACTTGGTTTCTTTCATTTTTCATTTACTTGTGCATTTTATGATATTTTTTGTTGTTTTGAGTTGAATGTTTGCAATGCTTGTTCAAACCCTGAGTACCCGTTGTTTGGTTCGAGGGATTTGGAGGGAAAGGGATTGACGCGGAATTCTTTGTTTGGTGCAAAACATGGCAAATTAAAATCGTTTCAATATAGGAAAATTTTGGAAGGAAATTGGAATTGGTTTATTACCGTTCTCTTCCCTCCTAATTTCGTACCTGAATTCTATCTCTATCTTAAAAGCTCACACGAAAATATTATTTGAATTCTAACATGGTTCAGTAGACATGTGATATCATCAAGTAGGGTAAGAATTGGATATGACTGAATTCGAATCAGTATCTCTATCTTTAAAGCACTTGCTCTTACAAGTTTTAACCCTTTTGGTTACGCGAAAATGTAGATATGACTGAAAACCTGTTGGCTGAACAGCAATTATGATGTATGCTTCTTTTGAATCGCTTGTCTATTGTAAAGATGACCATATGGGAATTATGTTTCTGATGCGGGTTATATCAGCAAATTTAACAAGAACAGTGAACGGCTAGTTTATAACTGAAATTCATTATTCAGCGTCCATTCTCTTAAAGCTTGACCTTTTTAACTATATTTACAACGTTATGGAGGATTCGTAGGTAGTCCGTCCTTCATAATTTTGCTTCATAAGCTTGCAATATCCACTAGTTAATGTGTTTCTATATTCATCTGAGTTTGTTTGTTTGTTTTCCCCCTCTTTTTGTACCCATTTTTGAACTAACATGATCTCTATTGCTAACCTTCATTTTAGGGAGGACTACCTATGTATGTTGCAACTCGTGGCTTATATTCTATGAAACCTCCTACCATATTTGTGCCAAGCGTTATAAAAGAGCATGTCGAACGTCTTTTTGAAGTGCATAGAGCGATGGACTTCTCTGAGTTGAAGCATACTTTAGTCGGTCTGGATATTGGTAATGGTCAATACTATGCTAAAGGATCCTATCATATGCCTAGTCTTATTTGTTAGACCTTTGATGCTCGGACTCGTATATGAGGATCCGACACGGGTACGGATCCGAGTGTCGGATCCTTGAAATCTCAAAAACAAGGACTCAGGTATGAGGATCCAAATTTAAATTTGGACTTGGCTAGTTTTTATTTTTTCTGAAAAAATTGATTATTAGTAAAAAAAAAATCAAAGGAAAGTAAGGAAAAATAGTTTCTCATGCTTAATATGACTGAAGACTTTATTACACCGTTAAATTCATGTCAAGAACACTCTTGATATAGGGTTGTTGTACAAAACAGAGGGTAAGAACAAAACACTCCCACACCGAAAGATCCGATTTCTCATAGAAGGATCGGACAAGGGATCCATGTCCGGATCCGTGTCCGAGTCGTGTCCACCGGATCCTCAGGGGTGAGTGAAGAGTCCGAGCATCACAGTGTTAGACTGTTACTGTTAGCTTTCACTGTCTCTAGAATTCGCTCTGTGGATCACCATACCATAGAATTATTATCACTTGATTGATGTTGCTTACTTGCTAGTGTCAGGAAAAGTGGCCTGTATTATACATCAATTTAATCAGTCTAGATGTTGTTGATGGGTCCATACTCTACTAAAAATTCCTGTCATTCGCCTAATCGGCTAATCTTTCCTGCCTCTGATATCTATCATTCTGTCTCCATAATTAGCTCCGTAGATAATCATACAAACATTATACGTATATTTGCTTGATTGATGTTTCTGTTGTCAGGGGAAGAGGTCTGTATTAGGAGGGATATCAAAGTGAAAGCATTTAAGACATATCATGCCATTCCTAGTCAGGTAGATCTGTAGAACTGATCCATTCCTCCAGTCATTGCTATCTCTTTGCGAGATCTCATATTTCCTTGATCCATATGTAATACATACTCCCCTTTAAGAAATTGTAGAAATTGTATATTGCAGGGTTATATAGTTTATTCAATCAAGCAGAAGCTTAAGCAAGAGTATGTCGGCCTGCCTGGAAATGAGATAAAAGAATTGAAGTTATCTGGTGTCGAGGTCAGTTTCTGTCACTATATTTGTAAAGTTACAATTAATGTTACTTAGATAAGATCTAGTGGACTGTTTATTCGAGATTTTAGTCTGGTTCATGTTGAAAATGAGTGAGCTCACTGTTTTCCATTAAGAGCAGAATTATATAATTAGCAGTAAATTTCTGCTTGAACTTACAAATATAAAACATATTTTATCTGCCTGTGTTCCCTCCTTTTATCTCGCTTTTCTTTTCCTTTTCTTTGGGGGGGTGGAGGGAATTCGCAACTATTTATTTTTCTTCATATAGATGTATATAGTGTTTGTTTATAATCATATCTCAAGCTTAATAATATTCTTTGTAGTAGCTGCTTGTTCTTTACTTGACGATGTAACAAGTTGCACTACTTTTGGCCTTTACCAAATTATCCTTGTGGTACTTCCTGACAAACTTTGTGCCAGTTACAGCTATCGCAGATCTGTATGCTTGTTTCAGTGTGTTGAATTTTTAATGGCATTGTTTGGTATTAGCAGATTACCAATACCATCACTTCACCTGAGATAGCATTTACAGGAGATACAACGGCTGACTTTATTGTTGATCCAGCTAACGTTGATGTGTTGAAAGCAAAAGTTCTTGTTATGGAGGTAATTGTTTTGATGAGGCCTTTTTTATTTCTATCTACGGAAATTTACCTGCTGGAACCATTCTTGTAAATATATCCATTGGTCTGTGTATGCAATTTTTAACCCTTAAGCTTCTTCCGTGGCTGCTTGGTCTAACAACTCCGTCAATGTTCCTGTTCATCGGCAAGGTGAAAAAGTAACGTAGTTAATAAAATGGCGAAATTCGGTAATTTTAAATTGTATAGTAGTTGGTGTCCATCTGGCTACCTATGATAATTTCCTTTAGGATACATGAGAGGATAAATAAGATGCTTATGATGACAAAAAAAATCTGTGATACATTGGTTTGCACTCCAAGTGCTTCACAGGAAGGAGATGACAGCATTTACCACAGCTGCAATATTGTGTCCTGTGAAATTATTTAGATGACAAAGACTAGTGTTCGTTGGAGTGGAGCTAGGAGCTTTGTTCCTCGTGCTATGCTAGATTGCTAGGGCCTGTCCTGGAAATAGTCTACACCTCTTCCTGAAACTTTTGTAAACGGAACTTTGATTATACCTCAATGCCTTAAATGAGTGTTACTATACTTGTATTTGGATGTGACTTGTCGCGGATTTTATCTGCTTATGTCTGTCGCAATGGAGCAAAATTCTATCCTCAACTTGTCAAAAATAAAGAAGGAAAAATGTTAAATAAATGGTCTTCTCTTACGTAGTTGTTTGCGGCCGTAAGCTGGTTATTGTTTGAAAAAATGGTGGTTTGTGCAATACATATAAAAGTATAAATACCTCAAATGTACATTACGTTCAGGGAATTCGGTGAACCTTTTCTAATAGTTGTCCCTTCAGATACGAAATAATAGCTCGCTGTGCTCTGACCATATTCTAGAAAGATTGACATTGGCTTTGGCTTCCATTGCAGTGCACCTTCTTAGATGACCAAGCTACTGTTGCTCATGCAAGAAAATATGGACACACGCACCTTGATGAGGTTCTATTGACCCCCCATTACCCCCCATTCCTTGTCCTCTCTTTCTCTTTTCTTTTTGAATGGTTTCTATGCTACAACATACAGGTTGTAGAATATGCTGAGATGTTTCAAAATAATGCGATTCTTTTCATCCACTTCTCAGCGCGGTACCAAGCATATGTAAGATAGCTTCTTTCTCAGTCTATGACCGACTCTCTTTCACTTTTGTCATTGTTTAATTCCCGGTTCTTAGCTTGATACATGTTTTGCATGTTCTTTAAACAAACGATACTAACTAAAACGGTTGAGAGAAAAAAAGACTACTGACTCGCCTAAAACGTCGCTATTAAAGACGGACAAATTAACTATTTATAACCTTACTAATTACCTACTAATTAAACTAAAGTAAAGTGGAAAGTAAGGGTCGAACCCAAGGGAAGGGGGAATGCAATTGTATAATTAAAAGAGTAACTAGAATAAATGTGCAAGTAACAAACAATATGTAAAAAAAAGGAGGTTTTGATTTTGATTAAAAAAAAAGTAAATTCAAACAAGAGTGCAACACAAGAAAGCAATGAGAGGATGAAAATAATCAAGTTGAGAAAAACTTAACCCAATCCTATAGGTGGTCCTCAAATGGTTGATCCTTGACTCAATCAGTTTTCCAATTAATTATTATTATCTTATTGTGAAGATTAATCTTCTAACTCCTTAATAGTGGTAAATGACAAGGAAATCACACTTAATCATCAACCCAACTTATTAATCATTCCAAGTAGAAATCACATAAGGTTCAATAAGAGCAATTAGGTATAATGAACACAATTAATACCAAATTGCAAGTTAATCCCTTTCTTGTAAGCCAAGTTAGGAGGAAATCACACTCACTCATTCAATTACAAGGAGTTGCAAAAATAGAATCACAAGAAAATCACACTTAATGATTCTAATAACAATAGATTAGGAAAATGGTAAGATTAAGATAACAAGGAAATCACACTTAATTACTTTAATCAAACAAGTTTCCAAATCCAACAACATAAAACACAAGGGATTAACAATAATAACAATAATTAGGGAAAGATTAGGAGTCTTACAACCAAAAGATTACACCTTTAAGGATTGGATTAAGAAATAAGATTAGTTGCCCATTCTAGATCTAAACCCAAAATAGATGAAAAATCCAAAGATTACAACTTTGATTAATTGTTCCACAAGACAAACATAAAATATGAGATAAGATGATGAAAACCTAGTGTTTTCATCTTTATATAGTCCACACATAATAGAGGATTAATGGGCTTTAATTTGGTGAAAGCCCGTAACAAAGCTGAAGCTCGTCAGAAGGGGCGCACGGTGCGCCTGGGGTGCTTCCAGCAGGGCGCACGGTGCGCCCAAAGTGCTGATTTTTTTCCTTGATTTCTTCTTTGTTCTTCCTTTGGATGACTTTTGACTTGTTCTTGCTTGGCATGTTTCCTAGCCTTCCTTGGGACTTAGTTGGGTCTCTTGCACCGCTTTAAAGCCGCTTAAAACTCCATTATGATCATGATACTCTAAGTTGGTAATAATGGATTAAATCCATCAATACCGCTTCACCATATCATCTTATTGTCCTAAAAAGTACTAAGTTAACCGGTAGAATTGTGAGCTTATCAACTACTGTGCGGCAGCTATCATTACCATCTGCTTTTCTTGCAACTCAAAACACCTCGGCATTCGACTTTTTTTTTTTTTGCTCTGCTCTGTTCTCTTATGTTCTACTCTTATATCCATGTGTTTTACTGCACCCGCTGCCCAATTGGTTGAGTATGCAAGGTGGATTGTCCGACATTCTTAGCGATGCTCGGCCTATAAATAGGCGAGGCTGAACCAAATCAAGCGTTGGCATTGAGATACAAAATGTCTGATTAAGTACCTTACCCTTAACTGATTTATATCTAACTAGTCTGAGAAATGAAAGTAGTAATGATGAATTGATCATGCCCATGTGGGCTCACTGCATCTAGTAATGAATAGTGATCATGAACATGACCACTGCATCTAGTGGCTACGCTTCTTTCTATTGTGGAGCAGCAATTCTTTGACGCAGCTTTTGACGCAATTTTCATCTTGGATCATTCGAAAAAGCCATTTTGTATTGATAACACAAAGGTTAAGGATGCGTACATCCGACCCCTTACCTCGCAAATTGCGGAGCTATTGAAGTATTGAGGCACTGTGGGGGGGGGGGGGGGGAATATTGTTGTTTATGTTTGAAGTACTTGACGTCATCTGTTAAGAATGGTTTCAATAGTTGTTGCTGAAATGGCCGAGGAATTTGTAGAAAAAACTGATTCAAGACATCCAAATTTGAGTTCTAATATACCGTTTTCTGTTTCTTGCCTACTATTTTTGACAGGAAATCAGGGAAGCTGTGTCCAGATTGCCCGAGGCATTGGCTGGCCGAATTTTTACCCTTACTGAAGGGTTCTGATTTCTAAGGTTATAAGGCTTACATGTGGTAAAGATGATGACCGGGCCATATTTTCGGGAGAACTTGCAGTGTCGATGAATGATGCTGTGGTGGACAAATAGAATTCTTTCGCGGGGGATCTTGGTGGTGATTCTTGCCCTGCTGGGTGCGGGAGCCTCTTTGGAGATACAGAGTAATGATAGTGACGAGGAAACTGTGAATCTGTGATATACGTACTGCTAAGTGTGCTCTTTGTTACAAGAACCTCATCAATGATGTGTGACACTGTCGAATTAGAGCCTTTACTCTACTTCGGTTGTGTCCAACCACTTGTTTATTTGGTTTGCACCACTACACCCGGCAAAATAAACCTGAACATGAAAAACCGATCGAAAACATATGTACTGATAACTGATCGAACACCCGATATGAGTAACTTAAATGGTACCCGTAACGTGACTCAATTCGAACCGAACCGAACCGAACCGAACCGAACCAAATTCAATAATAAGCTAATGATAACTGAACCTGTATATATCTTATTCGGTAAGAGCTGAACTGATACTCTTGAATTATAAATATTTTATTTGCTCATAAAAAACTCTTACTTAAGGCGTTTTTCTGTAATATTTATTAATGGTATTATCAGATATTATATTCAAATAAAAATGTATAAAATACATTTAATCTATTTTTTGACCTTCAACTTAAAAAAATTATGATCCAAAACTCAACTGAACTTATATAGACTCGATCTAAATCGCACTTGAACCAAAATAGCACGAACCGATTAAATTGACTAACCGAGTTAAACCCGATCTGAAACCAAATTACATATATCCCACATAAAGAAGGAAAACATTTTACTTTTGTCTTAATAGACCCGTTTTTGAATTATGGCATACTACCACGTATAAAATAAGGAGAAATTAGTTGGTGAATCACTAGCGCCACGAACCAAAAACCAGGTGTCATGAAACACCAATAAGTAACTCACACTTCACTTTTTAACTAAGTATAAAATATCAGTTAGTCACTGGTCAAGTATCACTCTAATTGTGCATATCACATAAATATGTTATTTTTTTTCCTATCCGTTCTACTTTTGTCTCATTCACAATAATTGACACATCGTAAGTTTAAGACGAATATATCCGTCTCAAATACAAATTTGTGAGAAATGATAGTACTCCGTACTTCGTATGTACTTTGATGATACCTCTTTTAAATAAGAATATGTGATCAAATATGGTACTTGATATGTGCTTTTATGGGCGATTGATTCACACGTTAACATGTACGGAGTATTCATATACACTGTATGTGCATTGATTGTTTGATTTAGGGCAGAGTACGGATCGGATATCCGATCCAAAGTGTTAGTTCGGATTGGATATCCAAATTAGAATTCCTAAATTTAGATATCCAATATCCAAACCAAATGTATCGGATATCCAGTGTTCGGATATCCAAAATAATTGGATCGGATACGGATATCCATCGGGTATCCATATTTTGGAATTTACATTAAAATTAAGTTTGAAACACGATCATATTCATCGTTTTACACGATGATTTTCTTTAGTATTCTTACTTTAATGTTCTCGACATAAAATTTAAATATCACTTACATATTTCTCTTATAATTTAAACTTTTATAAGTTGTTTTATGAAATAACATTATATTTTCTCGAAATTATACTAGAAATTTATAGTTTCGGATCGGATCGGATATCCAAATATTTTAGTTCTAATATCCATATCCAAACCAAAACCAAAGATTTCGAATCGGATATCCGATCCAAACTTAACTTTCGGATCAGGTATCCAAAAATTCAGATCGGAGTCGGATCAGATATCGGGTGATTCGGATCGGTTAAAATCCCTAGTTTGATTGTGTGTTAACTCAGAAGTACTAGTATATATACTTGTGTAATTGTGCCAGAATACAATTACAATTGGCAAAAACCAAACCCTCTAACTAAACAAAAAATGTCAAAGTGGGAGGGAAAGGTGTCAAGCACAGTAAAAGGAACGAAAGCACAGGAAATATGGCCACTTTTCAAGGATTTCTTCAATCTTCATAAATGGTTTCCTACCCTTTCTACCTCACACTGGATTCACGGTGTTAACGGTGTACCTGGTTGTATCAGATACTGCCTCGGCAACTCCATCAACGCAACAAATTCCGTCAGTTGGTCTAAGGAGAGACTGATATCCCTTGATGAGGTTAACATGAGTTTATCTTATGAGATTGTGGACTCAAACATTGGGTTCAACTCATATGTATCAACGATTAAGATTAGCCCCGTTATTGCTGATACTGACCAAGGGTGCGTGATTGACTGGTGTTTCACTGTCGATCCTGTTCAAGGGCTGAGCTTTGAGGATTTAGTGCGGAAATATGAGGTTGGTCTTCAGCAGATGGTCAAGACCATGCAACATTCACTACATACTGAGGATAGTTAATAAATCAAATTAAGCATCTACTACTCTGTAGTCTGTATGTAATTGTTAGACATACCGAGTTTCATAGCCAACTAATGTTATCGAAAATGTTTTGACTTGGTAGTTCTATAGTTCTATAGTTCTATGGTTGAAATATATGGCAGATGAAATGGATGAAATAAATAAACAGTATTTCCGAAAGCTTGGCATCCTGATGCATTCATTGTTGTTTATTTTTACGGTTTTCCGAATCACTCAGATACACTAACAACCAATAATAAGTTTTGCTGGAGACGGTCACATTTCATGACGGGGTAAATGTGACCCATATAAGACGAAATGTAACCAGTAGCACACATTGTTTTTCACATGGTCACATTTGTCATTAAAATGGTGACATTTGGCCTATCTTTTTGAAGACACGAAATTGGTCCGTCTTCAATGAGAATTTGAAGCCTAACACTACAAGAATACATCAAAACAATGCATGTCACCAACTTCCTTAAGCTGCAGTTTCTTACCAGATTTCAATCACATTCTTCAACAAAAGATTTCTACTCATTCAAAATTCTAAGCACAAAATTGCAAAGATTAAAACACAAAAAATGCCTCTTCAATGTTTACGACAATCAAACTCGAAAATTCATACAGCTAAAACATATAAGCCACAACTTAAGCAGCAGCTAAAATACCAGGGTATAAGATATCAATCAAATTTGCCACAGCACTACACTGCTTCCCATCCATAGCCATAGAACTAACAACCCCCTCAATAGCTTTCAGCTCATCACGGAACTCCGAATGCATAGCCAACACCGAGAAATGCTCGTCAACCACCAACCCAAAACACTTCAGCACATCTTCAAACCGTGGTACCCAATTAGCCAAATTCACTCCCCAAACAATAGCCGCCTCACGCCCTAACCCGGCTTGTGGGAACTTCTCATACTTCCTTACCCACTTCCCTAAATACCTAACTAACCCCAACATTTCATCCACATTAAGCTTAGTTATCGCACTCGAAAACACAACATCATCAACTGAGCTAGCAAGCAAGTAATGCAAACATAACTCCCATGACGAAAACTTGTCGTGAGCAATCATAAATAGCAATGCAACCTCTTTAACAAACCCTAGCTTATTACCACTAAATGTAAGATCACTTGTTTTCTTAATTGCAAACATTGCCTCATTCTCCCATTCTTTCCTAACCACAATCATACTCATTAAACCGTCTTTCGGAGGCGAAAGGAAGTACTTCAACAACATAGACAAATCAGAAGCCTTCATATCCCTGAAATGCTTAACACAAAAACATATCAAATCAGACCGCTTTTTCGCAACCAAATTCGATAATAAATTAGACCGATACCCGTAATCAACAAGCTTACAAACAATTATAGTTTGCAAAATCTTCCAATTTTCGACAGCGAAACACGCGTCAATTATTAACTCCATCACATCTTTTCCAACAAAAGATCCAAACTTTGTAATCAAATTACAAGTATAATCATCAAATTCAATACCCATTTCAACATCATACAAACCCCCAAATTTAATCACGGCAATTTTTTCTAAAAAGGGGTTTAATAGCTCAATAAATGCGGGTGGCGAGAAATACAAAGGGGCTTTAATGGTGCGCAATCCATTGAGTTTGTTGAAGAATGTGGTGTTTAATTCGATTAGGGATGAATCGATTTGGGAGATTTGGAAGCCGGTAAGTGGGTTGAGTGGGGAGAATGAATTAGGGTTAGGGTTTGAGAATTGGGGATCGATTTCTAAGGTAGAGAGGATTGAATCGGAGGAAAGAGGAATTGGGTATTTGAGAGGTTCATTGGAGAGTAATGGTTTAGTTGAAGTTTGGATGATTTGTTGCAGAAGAGTCATGGCGGCTGTGAAGAATGAAGAGGATGAAGATGAGTTCAATCACTTCAATGAGGGTTTAATAGAGGTTTTAGGTAAAGTGAAGAGTGTTGGGTTTTGAAATATTAATGGGTCGGGTTAAGGTGGAGACATTCGACTCGGTTATGTAAGGGTACTACTTATGTAATTGAGTGAGGTTAGTAGTCGGAGGATAACGTACGACATCGACACGACTTGATCTGTTTGCTCACTCTAATATTTTAGTGGTCATTTGTAAATACAACTTTTTGTTATTATTGTGATTTTAAACGACTTTTTTTTTTACTAAATACGGTACATATTTACATAATAAATGTACGCATTTATTGCTGATAGCGACAATTTTTATCGATAAAACCAATTTATATCATTCACCCCTTGGTCCCTCTTATTACTTTGTATACCATCGCTTTACATTGTGAAAATGAATGTTACTTAAAATTGTAATATAATTTCACTCTTAAATAACCCATTCGTTGTTTTATGTGTGAATTCGCCCAAAAAAAATATTTCAATTTGCTATCCTGACTAAATGGGTTTTACATTTCATCAAAGATTTTCAAATACCGAATTTGTCTTAATCTAATAGTTAAGATGGAAAAACCGTGGGCGGCCCTAGGTTTGAATCTCTACTCCCCTCTATTGTAATGTGACTAAGTGCATTTTGTTAGACAAATTAAAGATTTTCAAATTCGATTTTATATTAGTTGCTCCCGATTAAGGTAATTCCTCATCGTAGACGGTCACAAGTAAGGCTACTATGCAAGTGGGAGACCACGTTGAAAGGAGAACTCTTATAAGTTATAAGCTTGTGACTGTCAAAATCGAGATTTGTATTAGTTTTCGGTGGTCGCAATTAGTAAGGCTTGATCCTTGTAACAACCAAATTCAATTTTACCCATCACATTTTTTAACCTCACTTTCTCTACAATAATATTTTAAGCGGTTAAACTTAAACGTAATTCCACATTAATTATTTCAGGGTGTTTCAAAACGACTCAGTACCAAGTCCAGTATGGACTGGTCTATTAAGAATTTTTATTTTGTTTGGGACCTTTGGGTCATTCTATTTCAAATTTCAAGTCAAACTATTCGGTTCGAAACTTCAAATCAGGTCAAGGTTAGCAAGCAACAAGCTTTTCGCATAAGCCCTAAATTTGTCATTAGACGTAAGCTTCTCATGAAAGCAGATGTATGCATTAGCCTAAACCATATCTCCGGTAAGACGAATACAAGATTATCAGCCTACACGAAATTATATGAAAACCAAAATGTATGCCTCCATCAGCTCCTGAAATGGTGGATTAATTATTCTAGCCCCGACCCAGATCACACAGGGATCCATGAGTAAACCTTGCTCGGGAACAACTATTGCCGAGAAAGACTCAATAGCAACATAATCTACTGCAACTTATGCTGCTAGCCGTTGCACTAAACAAACGTCTTATGTAGACTCTGGAGTTTGCCACTGGTGAGGTACAGGACCAACATCGTAGATGATCTCCCTGTGGCAAGACCATACTAGCTTTATTGCTTCTGGTGTTCCGATGCCTGCGCCTCTAGGGTCTCCTGCCGGTCCAAACCTGGTCGACATATTTGTTTGTGTCAAGTTTGAGAGATTTCTACTAATATAATGCGCGTGCATAAAAGTTACAAATGATTTAGACCTAACAAAACTGACTCAACCCGAATGACTCTGGTTGTCACAAACTTCAACTTACCAATGATTTTGAGGCGCTCCAGTAGTTCTTGCTCGTAGTCCAGCGTAAGTTGTCCCATTTACTGTATTCCCAATAACTTCCTGCAATTTGATTGAATTAACTCGTTACTCGCAGAATGGTGTCATCCAACTGAAAACTCTGGACATTCCCCTTCCGGTCATTTAAACTATATTTAGCAGGTAAATGAGAGACGAAAAGGGACATCTTTCACATACCACATAAGCTTGTTAAGCGACTAGGGTTTCTTTTTTTAAGCCATATGGATCTCTAGATATTTTAATATACCATTTCTAGGAGGAAGACGAGGCACAGAAATAGATTTTAGGCAATAATCTGTTCAATAAAACTTGCCTGCAGAAATAACAGATCGTTTGACACCACTGCTGCAGTCAAATGTGCATGCATCCTTTCCAAGGCTTCCAACACCTTCGGTAACTGGTGTGCTTTATACTCGGTTACAACCTGGAGGTTAGAAATATAATGGTCCAATGAGAATAGCATGTCGTTTTCCAGGTTTTGAGCTGTTATTTTTCAATAATCATCAAGCAAGCCATTTTGAAAGAAACTACAAAAAGACCTTATATATTTAAATCGAACTAACCTGGAATGGTCCAAATATTTCTCTTGTTACTAACTCGAAATTTTGGTCCTTTAGTATTTCCTCCAGAGGAACGTAGACAGCAGTGGGTTTGAATGCACCATAAACTGAGGGTATAGTATGGTTCTCTAATGGTTCACCGCCAAACAATAACTTTGATCCAGGTATCTTTAGCAGTTGCTTCATGTGTTCCGACATTGTCTCAGTTGTAACCTACAGGATCACATAGAAAAAATTGGCCACATGACTAGAGACTTAGCAAACTGTCTCTGAAGGTAGCATTATCTTACATGAATGCATAACGCAATTACTAAAACAAACTGAATTATTGGTGTAAAAGGAGCCACTATATTGACGACTTTCTACCGCATGTCCTGAGCATCAACCCACAACGATAGCTTATCCGACATTTCTACTCTAAAAATAGTATAAAGCAAAAGCTTCTTGACGAAAGATTAATGATTCAGTTGACATCAAAGTGACCTCGAAAATTAGCCAGCAGACACCACAAACTGTGAAAGTATATTCAAATTATATGACTCCCCCATGATCTATGGGACAAAGTTATGGCAGCACATAGGTCTTTGAAAAACAACATCCGCAAACATTATGGAAAAAACAAGTATATATATATAACTCACTGTGAGAACAGGTCCAATTGTCAAATCTTCTAGCTTCCTTCTAGAAGCAAGTTGTTTCAACTTAGAAATAAGAGGGCTTGAAGACCAATTCTGCATTAATGTTCATATAGTTATCTTTAGATGGGTATAAAAGAACGTAACTTCATTCTTTATCCTATATCTACATAATGAATGCAACAATAGGCTTAGTAAATTACCTCATGCATGAAAAGAATAGATTGTGCTGAGCACTTTTGTCCGCTGCACGCATATGCATCTTGATCACAAACCCAAGCAACGTAGTCCTCCTGCCACCAGGAACCATTGAGATGGTCATATGAGAATCAATAATCAATCAAAATCATAATTAAACAGATGCTGATGAAAGCAAACCTCCTGGACATCTGGCCCCAGAATTTTCCAATCAAATCCAGCGTCTTCTAGTTTTACACGACCCTTTAAGTCCAGTGCCAGTTTTTCTGCTACTCTTGAGCTTCCTGTGAAAAGAGTCATACGAGGATTCGCCTGTACATCGGAGATAACAACCAAATGAGAATCCAATTTTCTTATATACATATGCATCAAAATAATATATACTTCATATATGAGCATTAGACACACAAGAAATCAATGTTCATCTTTGGAACATGTTAATGAAAACGAAACTGGTAAGTCAGGAAATAATAGACTTCAACTAGGTCTTACTGTCTGACATTATGGATGCAATTGGTCCCATTTATAGAGAGATAAAAGAACTAAAAAAACAGTAATACACATCATGCAAATGACAACTGAAAAAATTACGATCAAGTAGGTTCTCAACAAAGAAAATAGTAGAGCAGCGCATTTCGCCGCATTGTAGATCTTATACTCTTTCACAGCAACCAACATAAATTCACTGGGGAAGGGTTGATTTAGCCTGCCAAGCTGACATTCCCCAACAAGCTGAAACTTATAGAGGAAATCAGCTGAGTCGCTACTCAAGCAATTTCAATATGATATCTTCCTAACTTAGTCGCGGTCCTCTGCACCATAATAACTCCAAATTAGCTAGTTTTTCATAGCTATATAATCGATATAGCACTCAGCCACTGATAATAGAATTCGAGAGTGGTTTAGAAAAAGCTATCACATGAAATACTTTAGAGAGTTATTGTCACCAATAGCATGAAATATGTAACTGTAATACAGAAGGTAACCTCCATAATCAGTTTGTTCATCGTCTTGCCATCAGAGTTGATGAAGTCAACATCCTCAACGGGTAAACCACAAGCATGAAGCAGCCGCAGCATCTGATCCATAACAATGCTAACCTATAGAGGAGAAATTTAAGAGGCAAATGGAAATGAAACGCAAGATAACAAATGTCCTGAATCAATGTTGAGATAGCACGAGGAAAAAAGGAAACAATTTTCAAATTATATAGCAACACTATACTATTTTCCAAATTATATAATAATTTTTGTTGTTAGTCATGTATAAGAATCTATTTAGCATTGTACTAAAATAACAATACAACAACAAACCTAGTGCCTCAAAAGGTCCTGCCTATGGCGCAATTAGACGTAGGAAGGGGTTGGGTATACGTTATCTTACCCTTAAAGAGCTATTTCACATAGACACTGAAAATTATGACGAAAACTGCGTCTACTTCACAGTATAAGAATTGTATATGGTTTAGTGAGCCGTCTTATTTTCAACTATACTCTACAGCTAAAAACAGTGAAGCTTCGACTTCGTTGGAAATAGAAACTTCTTTACCGTTGCACAACAATTCACAAATTAAATTCACCATTCATTTACTCGTATCTTTGGGAAGTAGCAGTTAAGCAATATTGGTTCAATCAAGGAACTAACAAACACCCAGTCGCCTTGTCGTGTCAGAGCCTAGCTTCTTTATGGAACATAATAAGCACATACACATATAAACGAGGTAGCCCTTTCAATAAGTGTCCACAAAGTTCTTTTTTCAATTAAAACTTTTACTACGAAAAAAAGGGTGGAGCGAGGGAGATAATAGATAAGGACACAACAAAACATGTATAAAAATGATATATCACATGAAGGCAAACTGCTTGAATTTCCCCAATCATTATACCTTGCTATCCACTTTAAGAACAGGTTTATTCCCCATATATAGTGCTCCCATGAGTTGCAGAAGTGGGATCTCCAAAGGGAAATTAAAGGGAGTAATTATAGCCACCTGCACGGGACGTACCATCAGTACATGACAACAACACCAACAGAGAAGTTAGTAGCAAAAGTAGGTTTCTTAATATTCAGACACCGACATGAAAAGAATAATGACAATATACTAAAATTTACTCCTACAAAGAAATGCATGCCAAAATAGATTTGGAACATTGAGATGTACAAGTGTTAAATGTACAGATAGAGCATAGAATGAATGTAAGGGACGCACCGGACCATAAGGCCAGCGATAACCATTACTTTGCTGACCAAGATGATTCCCAGGTACAGCAAAAGACCTTGCAAGGAACCGAACCTGCGCCCCAAAAATAAAGTAAGAATAAGCCAAACAAACATTAAAGTAAAGAGAAGTAGAAGCAAACTACTTGACCTCAAGCCTTATTGACAAAAGAAACATTAGAACACTGATTTATAAAATACCATTGGACTTGATACACTGATTTCATAATGATTATTTGCTCAACTTTTAATAATTTGAACTTAGAGCTCGTGCTTTTCTATTCTCAATTAAGACCAGCAACAAATAATCTTAAGGCTATCGAAAGACTGACCGAGGGGCAATAAGCCAATACTTCACATACCTGATCACCACAAAAATTTTCAAGAAATTTTTGGGTGACATATACTTCACCGTGAGCCTGTTGGTAACTTTTGGGGGATACCCTTTGGATAAGCCTTGCAAAGAAATCTGACACCTGCGAAAGATGGACAGATTACATATATTTTTCTTAGTGAACAAGATTTACCAGACAGCTAGAACCCTAAGCAGTTTAAATTTTCATCAGGATTTAGAAATGATAGAATACCTCTGGCTTAGAAAGCATGTGAGCAGCTTTTGTTGATATGTCTCCATAGAGAAGATATCTGAGGAAACAGATACTCAAGCTTAGGTGAATTGGATATACTCGTTTTCATATATAACCTCATACAATTGAATATGCAACAATCAAATATAATAAATATCTAGTGGCACTAACCTCTCCGGAGATTTGAAAGGATTGTGAAGACCGTGTTTTGGGCATCTAGATAAGCTGTCAACAAATGGCTGAACATGCAATAAGCGAGAAAAAACATCGATTGAGGTTTATGTATAAATTATTGTGTTTATAGTCTAGACGTTGCTTGTCCGTGCGGCAAATGAAGGAGGAAGGTAAAAGTTTGAGGAAGCCATACCTTTATCTCTGACTCGCCAACTTCTGCAACCTTCATGAATGGTTCACCATTTAGTGGATCCAAAAGTGTGGTCCAAGAAGAAGACCCGACCCATTTTCCCTGCACTGGAGATAAGTTATGGATATGAGATATACACTGACAGTCCAACTGTGTTGTTTTCATGACCAATCTGATAAATATTCAAATTCCGACGCTGCTGTTTGACATAAACTTACCCAAGTTATGTACTTCAGCAGGTCGAGAGCCAGATATTTTTTCTGCTTCGATAGTTGCAAAAGGGATTGAACTCATAAATCTGTCAGCAGAGGAATTGGGGGAGCATTAAATCCAGAGTCCAAGATATGAAATATTAAAAAACAGAAGGACGGAAAAAACTGCCTCATACAGGAAATATGAGGGACAAAAGTGAGTCTCAAGTGAACTCCAAGGAAAACTAGAAAGGCAGCTCTTTCACATTTCAAGGTATTAAGGAGTTTTACTGGCACATGAAGCTTATCGTATAAAATGGAGGAATTACAGCCGTGTTCATACACAATAAAGAGCATAATCGCAATTACCAGCTTTTCGCCAAAACCTGCGGTTCGATTAACTACAGCTAGCAAGATTACTGAAGAAAGGTGATCACTAATGTTGAACAAGCATTTAGTCCAATTCTTGTTACATGTGGATATTAAAAGCATTATGATAATTCCATACTCAACTTACTCTATCTACTACTTAAAGTGATCATCAAACATGCCCATTTTTGGCAAAAAGGTAAGAGGGTAAATGACTAAATGTCCATAACTTTGTTCAGGAAAAATGAAAACAACATATTTAATCAATCAAAAACATTCTAAAGATCCCAGAAGAATTAATGATAAACTGAATAATATAAGAGTGATCAAAATTGGCAAAAGATTGATGCTTTGCAACAACAAAAATGAAGCTTTTAATCAAACTTTAATCATATCATATGAATAATGAATCTATGATACTAGCCAACAAAAACCCATGTACGAAATTTCCTAATAAATCAGACCCAAATGATCAAATCACAGTAATATTAAATCGAAATTAAATATTATGATCACAAATTGAATATAATGTATTTGGTACCTAGAAATGTTGAAAGAAGGCAGCAAAGTTAAACCCTTTTTGGCCCTCATTTCTCTGCAAATACCTGCAAATTTATGCATGATTGAATTTTATTTGTGACTCAGAAAATTTGGAGTGATTTCAGTTGTCTATTCTGTTGTTCTCAAGATCTTCAAGCGAGACTGAAACAGTGACACTTCCTAAGTCTACCTAAAACCTTATTTATATACACTCCCTCTCCTTGCCAGTTGCCAGTTGCCAGTTGCCAGTCTTGCCACCCTTCTATTTTGCAATCGGGTCACTAATTGTTAAGGACTTGTGGACGTATTGAAGCAGGTCGAGTCATATCGGGTTTAAAAGTTTAGGACCCCTCGTTGCATAACTATTAAGTCATGAACTCATGATTGACTTATAGGTTGGGTCGGGTTTAGTTCTGACGGTTAGTAACAAATTTAGATTATCATCATATAATGTATTCAAGTTTTAATTGATAAGAACAAGAGTTATTTCACGTGTAAGAGCTCTTTTACTTCAATCTTGCGTAGGGGTTCAATTCTTATCTGCTACCTACTACCTAGTGCGCTCAATTGAAATAATTTTTTTTTAATTGATAACGGATTTCAAGGGATTTGAGCCGGGTTTCTCGGACATAAATATCTTTTATCATTTCTAAGTTATAACTAATAATACAATAATACACTTTCGTATGCAATTGTGATATATGATAAGGTATAGAAAGTTATTTATCTATCTATTATCAGCGAAATTCTCGATTAAGACGTGCATATCTGTCTTAAGTTAAAGACATGTCAAATATGCTCATGCGAAATGGATAAAACAAAGAATACATAGGAAAAAAAAAGCAAGATGTGTCCTACATATCTAATGAAATGATATTTGACCCGCTTTAATATTGATACTTATCTATCTTAAAGAAGACTAGTTGATATTTTCAAGAGACGACATGCGTTACTTCAATTGGCCATGATGTGGTTCAAGCCGTTGGATCCGGACAGTTAAAAAAATGGGTGAGTCACTAAAGATGAGATTTGAATGATAAGGTAAACAATTACGTGAAATTGGGAGACTGTGCACACCTGTGATGCTATTGTGGGACAATAGTACTTTGCAATCATGTTCGCTGCTCTGTTTGTGACTCCAACACTCGATTCTTTAGACCATCCCCAAGCAGAGGTCGCGCTAACTAGGTCGCGACCCGGTTTTACTCTTAATCTCACTCTAATTATCTCGACCTGCTTTTACCCTCCCAAGCAGAAGGTCACGACCTAGGTCATCGACCCAATCATTTTCCACTTCACATCATTTCCAATCATTTCCCACATTCTCTACCCCACTTTTCTCTCTCTTACTTTTTTAATTATTTATCCTAACATTTTATAAATCAACTTTTTTTTTTCTATTATTGTAAAGATCTTAATTGAATAAAAAGTACCCCAATATTTTACGGTTATATTAATTTTATGACGTACTTACGGAAAAAAATATTAAATAACAATGTTATTATTTCGAAAAATGATTAGACGATTTCATCAACAATTAATTTTTTTTTGCAAAAACATAATTCAACATATAAAATATCGCACAAATAATTAAAAAAATAAAACATTAAATACCACGAAATGATTAAATGCATTAAAAGCGAATTTTAGTTATGGAAGTTTTGTCAAATATGTTTAATAAGATCATTTTTCATAGCGATATGAGTGGGACGATCAGGAATATCGCCATGAATTTCTACAAATCGATCTTGTACGATGATATATACATGGATCATCACTAGTCATTTGCTTCCACCAATACTTTGGGGACACCTAGATGGTCACCAACTAGGTCAAGAGGGTGGAGAAGAGGTCACAAATTGACCTCTTTGGCAAAGAGGTCATGCTTTAACCAAACAAGGTCACAATTAACTTTGGTTAATGATGTAATTAGCATGACCAAGCAAGGTCATGACCTACCAATTGACCTTGCTTGGGCATGGTCTTACCGTCATGGATGAGGCAAGTACACTAATTTAGAGTTACTAGTAAACCTGACAAAGTGGCAAGTGACGACATCATAGCATAAAACAATTATGAAGGTTAGGAAGGAGGACCATCTTGCTTTTACATAGCTATTCTATATACAAGCATCCATGCATGTCTCATACGAGTATACAAACCATAAAAGTTGAATGCTTACACAAGCAAATTAAACAAACTCACAGCATCAATTTAGTATATATAAGACACAAAAAACTGGCTCTTAAAATACGGTTTCTCAGTAGTTACTAAGAGTATATCTAGTCTTTATGTATCCCTTTATAAGCTCATCTTAATTTGTTATTATTGATTGTGGCTTAAAATAACTTTTTCATTTGATACATAAAATGTTTGTATAACAATGATACCCCATTTATTGTACATTATTAGTACACTGTACACCCTTTCATATTTTACGTGCTTGTTTTATTACTTGTACAATTTTTACTTAATCAATGTCCATAAGCCAGTTATTGTAGTCCAGAGTTACCTCCCACATCCCTGACCATAGTGCAAAAGCTCCCCTTTCACTCCTATAAAGCGTTGGACCCGGTTGGGTTTACGGGTCGTATTATTATCTTGTGAAATGTGAGGCATGCGACTGTTACACTTGTCAACAAAGGCGCCAACATATAAACCTGGTGCTCCAGGTAATTTCAACAAACTTTACCTTCTTATTATCTACCACTTATGCTAGTCCGAAGTTTCAACTTTGTCGTAGTCTTTGGAACGATCTTGATTCCCTATGCCTTAGCCTAAACACTCCATGGGTTGGCATCATAGATTTCAATGAGGTTACTTGTGCTTATGAAAAATTGGGAGGGCCTTAATAAAACTTAATGAAGTCAATCGTTTTAATCACTTGGATAGCTGCAATTTGGATGATATTGGGTTCTCTGGTCCGAAGTTCACTTGGAACTAATCGTAGGGGTACTAGTCCTATTCTGAGCTCCTCAACCGAGTCTGGGTTAACCAAATGTGGCTAGATCATTTCCTTATCTCCCATAACTATCACCTAACTCGTCTTTCATTGATACACTACCCTATCTTCCTTAAGATAATTATTCCCACCAATCCCAACTCTAAAGCCTTCAAGTTTGAGACCTACTACCTTTCAGGCCCTAGTTTCCTCCCCTTGTCTCCCTCACTTGGTGTTTATGACATTTGTGTCCCCTCTAAACTTCCAGCCCTTAGTAAAGCCCTTTCCACTTTGTCCACTGAAACTTTTAGTAATATTACCAAAACTTCCCTTAATGCTAGGCTCATTGGCATTCAAATGGAACTTTGCATCCACCCTCACTGTGAGTTCCTCCTTAATCTTAATGAGAACTTTCTTAACGATTTTAACAACGCTCTAATCTTGAGCATCACTATGAAAGATAGAAATCATGTTAATTGGCTTGTTAACGGGGATAGAAACATTTCCTTCTTCCAATAAGTCGGCGACCTTTCGTTGTAGTTTCAACCGTTCTCTTTCTCTAGTTGATGATGTCGGTCAGACAATCTCGGGGCATAATGGCTTTGACTCTCACATCACTATGTTCTTTGCTAATCTTTATACTACGGACAAGTGCTCGTTAGTCATACTTCCCATTCTCCTCCCTCTCCCATCACTTATTTCCATACCCTCGTGGATATATGCTTCAAAATAAGCTACCCACTTGTGTTTTCCTATCCCACATTGACCATGAAAAACAAGTTTTATGGGTTTATATATGACCCCTTACACTACTCTACTAGGTGAGTGTGTGGTAAGTATCTAACCAACCACACACGCGC
>JAIUZE010024209.1:16940-34730 GCA_022085475.1 Heliosperma pusillum | reverse complement strand
GTATCCGCCTGGAATTGTTCCAGGGCAGTTTATCATTGCGGATTTAACAACGGGAATGGAGTAAGTGACATTGCGTTCTATGATGATGCATATGAAAGTAGCTTGGATTCGACAGTATTGGAGGGACTAGAAGTAGTTCATATAGCTGTATATCCTATCCCATTATACTGGTAAAACAGTGGGAGCTACCTTTAGGCCAAGAGTCCTAAGTCTAGATTCAAATCTAGACACGTACTCAGAAAGTGTTATGTAATATGAGATTACGTAGACAAAGAGAAATAGCAATCAGAACGATAGGAAAGATGCAAGTATTGCTAATCCATTAGCCATGCTTTTTGCAGGCTGAACATGATAGTCATGTCATTTCAATGGGGATGGAAATATGTACCTGAATTGCTAAAGATTATAAGATATGAAATTATTGATAGCGTATCAATTTTTCCAAATATATGATAATCGCATTCATTGTTAGAGTTTCATTAAAAACTCTTTTATTTAGTTTGACTAAATTTTAATACTTTGTTTATCCGAATTGGTTGAAAGAAAGTTGAACCCAATTCAAGTGAACAGGATGAACTTAGTGTTTTGTCCCTAGTCACTCATTTGAGGTGACGTCTCGAAGTGACTAGATTGTAAGTCGATCGATGGTTGGTTCAACACCATGGGGTCATGGAGATGACTGGTCGTTTACATAGACAGACTGTATGACACTCTGTCGGACAGTGACATGATAGAGACCCTTAAATCAATTGTTTGATGCCTGGTCGTGGCAGGGTCTTCTATCTTATTCCTATAAGTTGATTCTTTTGACTGGCGACTGTCTATCTGAGTCGGTGCAGTTTCCGATTGGTTTTGGTTGATGTTCTAGGTAGTGCCGTAAAAGGAGGCCGATGGACTTCTTCTGGATCTTGGTGATCTGCATCATACAGAGTAGATGGATCAACAGGAATTGTCCACCCACGTTGGGTAAAAACATCTTTAGGCCACTCGAGGAGTAGTTACTGTAAATGCGTGGCCACGCTCGGAAAGAGATCTATGGTAGATTTTCCGGTCAGACAGTTACTCTCCCTATCGAGAAAACCACTCTAGATATTGTCAATCGCAAGTGCAACCTGAAAGACACCTTGCGTTGAGTGGGAGATGTGATAAAGAGACAAGAGAATCGGTGACGCACAATTGTGTCAGACAAGTGGGAGATTGTTGGAGTAGGTGTCCTCCACAATAGTGCGCCACATAATAAATCTTATTATGGAATATAATTGGGATAATTATTGACTATATATATGATTAGTCAGTTGATGAACGTAAATCAATTACGGTTGGCTAACTAGAGTTTGACGTTATTGTCGTTTGACGGCGGTGATCAACTGATCCCTTTCGGTCACACCTAAAGGATGAAATCCAAATAGTAACTAATTATTTGTATACGATACAGTTACTTAGTACATTACATATATTCGATATGTACGAGAGTTAATGTTAGAAATTGAGTTAAGAACTCAAATTCGATTAAACTTATTTTTCAATTATGCGATAATTGACTAATAAATTTATATCTTATTTTAATACGATTAAATAAGATTTAACTTAGTAATTAATCGTTAAATTACTAAATTAGTTGAGGGTTTGAGATAGAGGTAATTAGTTAAATATATTTACAAGGAGTTGTAAAATAAATTAACTAAGCATTGTGGGACCCATTATATATTGATATAATGGTAAAATATTACTTAAAATGGTAAGTACATATTATTTATTTAATTGAGTCATATAATTGTTATATGATCAAATTAACACTTAATTATACAAGATAATTAACCATATGATCAATAAGTATTTGTGAGACAAATATCAAAAAATCAAAATGGACCAAACTAGGCCATGTTGGCTGGTTATGGTATAGTTACAATGGTGATGATTGTTGCTCTTGTTTACACTCTTTAGTTACTAATTGAAAGTGACTTAACAAGTAGAATACAATCATCATTTATACTACAACACTCCACTCTAATGCATGTGATCAAATTGAACAAAATAATAGTCATTTTTGGACTAAATGGTCCGGCCATTTTGGCTATATAATGAACAAATGTTGTTCATTATTCTACTACTTCATTTTGTGCAATTTTACACTTCTCTCTAAAAATCCTTCCTCTCACTAAAAACTCTCATATACTAATATTTCCTAAGTATTACTAGTGTAGTAATATAGTCTAATATTAGTAGTATATCATCTATCTTATTATCTAGTTAATAATAAGGGTAGATTATTTGGTGTCATCTTGGTGCAACTTGAAGGAGGTCGTCTACTTTGGAGATTTCTTGTTCATCCATATTATTAGCTCAAGAACAACAAGAAGGAGTTCTTGTTGTGCCCATATTATTTCCATATCAATGTGAGGAAATTTCTTCTTTTATATAAATGTCTTTATATTTGCATGCATGTTACATAGATCATTAAATACTAAGTTAACAAGTAATTTAGCAACTAATTAGAAGAGTCTAATTAAGGTCTATGGACTTTCATTGGCTACTACACCATCAGGAAACAAATCTCAACGTAAAACTTTGAAAACATAATGAATCATAACCCAAGAACAGCGTGGGCAAGAATGATACATAAACATGGCTGAGATTTACATAACGGCGTAGCACAAATAATTTCACTATAGAATTTCGGCTTATGCATGATCTTTTGACAAATGGACTCTCACGGTACACTCGAACACTCATTGCATGTAAAAGGTGATTTCTTTATATGTAAATGTTTTTGAGACAATCACCTATCTACGACTTATGAAAATGTGTCCGCAGTCTAATATGGTAAACAATTCAAAACACAAGTCAAAGATCACAATGCACACAGAAAAGAAGCCGAAAAGATGAGAAGAAGGCTTTGGGAAATGGGTGAAAGGTGGACTAACAGTTATGGTTACTGTGAAGTTTTAAACGAGCTAGCAACTAACCAATGATAAATGGATACTCAATCCAAACTTTCGATCAATTTCCAAAAGACGAATAACAAAGCCAGAAGTAACAATTTGGCTTATTACACACGAAACACAATGGTAAACTCCTTCTATTGATTTGACATTTTGAGGAGATACTCACAACTTCTTCTCTTATTTCTTTTTCTTTTTCGATTTTTCAATTTTTTTCTATTTCATTTTTTTTTCGATTTTCTTCTTATTTCTTTTGAACATCACTTCTTGAACATTTTCGTTCTCCAAATTCACTTTGTCATCAAGGAACAAAATCTTCGCAAAAGAGCAACCATACACCATAGTCTAGCTACTAGCTCAACAGGTAGGCAGTTTTTATGTGTAGCTATTATCTTGTGAAACATTTGTATGAAGGGGCTTATTTTGAGGTGTAATTCAAAGTGAAAAAGGCTTCAAATCTTAGTGAATTATGAATGCAATGCTTATAGAAATGAAATGAGAACCATACTTATGCGTTTTGACATGACACACATCACAAGGAGAACTACACACACCTAGATGAGACTGGGTATAGATGTACCAGTCTAAGGAGGTTCTAACTTACAATATATGTAACTTGCCAAATGTCAAGATCAAGCGTACTCATCTATAGATTCATTCCATGCCTACTGTGTACAAGACTTCCCCATGTATGCACAATTCAATGAATATTGAATCATTATCTTTTGAAAGCTCTAAGTTTGGGAAATGTAACATGATAGCATAGTAAACAAGCAAGCAAAACATGAAAAACAGTCAATTAAGTTCAGAAATTTTTAAATTTTCTTAAAAATCTTCTTTTTCTTTTATTCAAAATTTGAAAAATATAACTAAAACGCAAAAAGGGAAAATGCAATCCCTCCCCCAAGCTAAACATGGCATTGTCCTCAATGTGAGCAGAAAGACAAAATATGCAATGAGATGCTTAATGGGGAAAAGGAAAAATGAAAGAAGAATGAAGCTTACTAGTCAGCGCGGACTCCCCCAAGCTAGTCTTTTGGACTTGACAAGGAATGTCTTTATAGATTTTTCAAAAACTCTTTCATCTGCAAAATAAATTCTAACAACGAAAAAGGGAATACAAAAAATAATAATGCAAAAAGAGAAAACACGGGTTGCCTCCCGAGAAGCGCAATTTAAAAGTCTTGCTAGACTCCATTTCTTTCCCTGAAATTATCCTTTATCCTTAAGCTCACTATCATCCAAGCTCATTTTCATAGCGTTCTTTACATTTTCCATCCATGCCAAACTTTTCCGGGAATAGCCTCTTCTAGCGCTTTTAGCAGTAGTGCTTTTAGTATGCTCACCTGCAAGATAATCAACACTAACATGTGCCTCCAACGGATCTGTCAGTAAGGATCGAGGCATAGAAGAAATAGTAGAAGAGTCATCAACATTAAGCACATAACTTGAGTCTTCTAACACGGGACTCCCAACGGTGGAATTTTTACTAAAGGTCACCTTGTCATCTCCTATCTCTAATGTCAACTTCCCATTCTTGACATCAAAAACCGCACCAGTGGTGTGCAAAAAGGGTCTTCTCAAAATGATTGGGTTTTGAGAGTCCTCGGCCATGTCAAGTTCTAGAAAGTCAACGGGAATGAAAAACTTACCAACTTTGACGGGCACATCTTCTAAAACACCCATAGGTTGTTTTAGAGAACGCTCCGCCATTTGCAAAGTAATATTAGTGCATTTCAAAGCACCCATGTTAAGTTTTTCAAACATAGAAAAGGGCATGACACTTACACTAGCACCTAGGTCGCAAAGGGCCTTATCAATGGTATACGTGCTTATAGTGCAAGGGATGGAGTAACTACCAGGGTCCTTAAGTTTTGGTGGAGACTTATTTTGCAAGAATGCACTACACTCTTCAGTGAAAGCTACGGTCTTAATCTCATTGAAAGATCTCTTCTTTTTGAGGACTTCCTTCATAAACTTGGAATAAGAAGGAACTTGGGAAAACAATTCAATGAAAGGGACTGTTACATTTAAATTCTTGACGACGTCAAGGAACTTACCATACTTTGCCTCCTCCTTGTGCTTGGCTAATCTTTGGGGAAATGGGACCTTGATCTCAATAGGAATCTTGGGCTCTTTCCCTTTTGACATGGGCACCTTGTCTCCAACGTCAACTACCACTGGCTCATCATTATGCTTACCACTTCTCGAGGAAATGGCATTTACAGTTTCGTGAGGTTGGTAACATTGTGAAGGCAGCTGCCCTTGCTCTAGGTGGGTATTATAAGAGGCATAGTGGGAAATTTTAGCTTCCAACAATTTGATGGCGGCATCCTTAGCTTGATCGCTCTCTTGGAATTTAGCTATCATAGTGTCTTGCCTTTGAGCCAATTGCAGCATCATGGCTTCAAGTTTACTTACACCATTGTCACTCTATTGAGATGTAAAGGATTGAATTTGTTCTAGCTTTTGTTTGAGAAGGGCTACTTGAGCTTGTAAAAGTGTCAAAGTGGGGTCTTCTTGCTTAGATTTCGATGGTATGGAGCGGGAATTTCTATATTGAGAATCGTGAATTGCCATGGATTCAATGGTAGTGTGAGCATTTTCAACATTTATTTGATCAAATCTTCCATTGTTAGCGGAATCCAGGATACGACGGGACTCTATATAACACCCATTATAGAATGTGATGGCAAGGAGCCATGGATCTATCCCATGATGAGGACACTCTCTTTGCAAGTCCTTGTACCTCTCCCAAGCTTCATATAGGCTCTCATCATCCCCTTGTCAGAAACCAGTGATTTGACTTCTTAACAAAGCGGTCTTTTCTGGAGGAAAGTACTTTTGGTAGAAGGCAAGAGCTAAACTCTCCCAATCGATGATACCTAATTTAACCTTATCAAGGCTATGTATCCACAACTTTGCCTTACCCCTCAAACAAAATGAGAAGAGCATCTCTCTAATTTGCTCTTGGGTGACTCCAGTTTGTCTAATAGTGGAGCAATAGTCACAGAAGTTTTGGATGTGAAGGTTGGGATCTTCTGTGGCATTGGCACTAAATTGGCTTCTTTCTATAAGGTTAATGAAGGCAGGTTTGATTTCAAAGTTTTCGGCTTCGATTCGGGGTGTAGCAATACCCCTTGGAAGTGTTTCTGCGGTGGGATTGGAATGGTCTGAAAGTCGAACCATTTTTGTGAAGATGAAGATGGAATGTTGTTTGAAATTTGATTGGTTTTTGTGAATGGAGATGAGAATAGATCTTCTTCGCCTTCGAGATTAGATAAAATATCCAAGTATTTCTCACGAATATGATCTAAACTTAAAGTATCAGATGCTTTTGAAATTTCGTTGAATAACTTTCGTCTCCTACGCAGAGTTCTTTCTAGATCGGGGTCTAAAGAGATAGGGGTCCCTAGTCTAGAAGATTTGGGCATAAGATTGGAAAGCTAAGATGAAAAATCAAGAGAGGTCTAAAGGAATTTGGGTTCCTAAAGACTAGATAAAACTAATTGCGATAAAAATCACAAGAAAAAGGATAACTAAACCGTGCTCCCCGGCAACGGCGCCAAAATTTGATCGTGCTTGTCGCGAGCCCGATACAAAGATAAATTACCCAGACTAGGCTAATAAAAAATTAATGTAATTAGGGAAGTAGGGGTCGATCCTCAGGGAGATGGTGTTTCCTATAGAATGTGAAGTGTCTCGCAATTGGGTTCTATCTAATGATTTCTGGGTTTTTGGAGTTTTGATGTCTAAACTAATATAAAGCATAAATGAAAACAAAATAAAAGCAAATGATAAATTAACAATGATGAGAAGAATCTAGGGAAGTAGGTTCACACATGTAGATTGACATATTGATGAAATTGGATATGGAACATGCAAATAATTCATTGTGAGTTTGTAAGAATGATGTGTTCATTACAATCATTGATCAGATGGTCTAGCAGGCTTTTTGGGCGATTTACTAGGTCTTAATCTACCATGTCATTTTTTGTCTATTCAATTCACGCATCTCTACCTTCGAAAAGAATTCCATTTTAGTCGATGATTTCCGGCCAGAAATTGTTAACTATCGTTACAATCCAAACATGCATAGACACAACGTTTTAAAGGCATAATTTCTTTTATCCAATTAACATCTTTTAATCAATCTAACATGGCTACCCTACACCCTAGAAAGGTGACTACTTACTCATGATAATGTCTAAATCTAAAATGATATTAACAATGAAAACTAGGATTGACATGTTTATTTGATTTTGGCTCTTTACATGGCGATAATAACGACGCTAATTGATAATCTAAGAAATGAAATTGCAATTATAACAACATGAAAATGAATCTAAGATAACATGTATGGAAAATAACAATCAAATAGAAAACATAAAGAACATTAAACAAAGGATAAAGTGGGAATACCTAGGTGACGATCAACAATGAAAGCGATAACAATAATAGAAATCCCTTGCACATAATAATCGATCCTTGAATTACAACACTTGTACCCAACAAACTAGACTACAAAGATTGAAATTATTATTGATCTAAGCTAATGTTTTGATGACAAATAGACAGAAATAAACTAAGAACTAAAGACTAAAGAAGAAGAAAATGAGAGAAGTGAGGCTAGTTCCCCCTCCTCCTAATCTAAGGAGAAATGTAAGAAGAGAAGAGAAGAGGATTGTAAGATGGATATGAGAGATGATTTGAGAAGAGGGGCTAGAGCATCTATTTATAGTATTAGGGTTTCGTGGAGAAGAGGTCGGGCATTAAACATATAGGACAAAGATAGGAAGTTGGAGCCGCCATGCTCGGATCAGCAAGGATACCCGATCGGGTACACACTTACCCGATCGGGTAAGTGGACATCTAGAAGTATTTGACTAACGTTTCATCTTCCTTCGCTTTGACTTGACTTCCATCATCCCCCTTGACCTCTTGAGTCGGGTTTGTTGATAGGATTTGATGTAAAGCGATGAATTCTTCCGCCCAATAGATTGATCTTCCGACAACTACGAAACTGTCTTTACTTCTTCTCTCTTTTGAATTAGTGAACCTTCTTGAAATGCCTTTGACATGGTCAAGCTTGCTTCTTCAAATCGTCGGGTTCTACGTTAATGCTCGGAAATATAGAAAAAGGGCGTAGAAACGTCACTTTCCCTACAAAACAGGTTAGAACATAGGAATTCGCGTAGAAGACGATATTAGCTCATAAAGTGGCTTAACAAAGCACAAATGACATACAAAACCGAGCTAAAATGAGAATTAAAATCATACAAATATTCACTTATCACTGCCTTAGCTAAAATTTTACATTTTTTACAAATGCTATCTCTTATTCTGATATCTACCCCCTCAATTTCAATGAACTAGATACATAAAAAGGGCTTAAAAAGTAATGCTTTTTAAAAATAGGTCTTTATATATTATATATCGTAGCAAAAGTATAATATAAAGTATCATGCGTCAAACGCTTTTATAGTTATGTTATCTAGCATTACATATACAATGTATTGCAATGAGGAAAAAAAATAAATTAATTAAAACTAGCAAAAGCACATGCTATGATAAGTGAAAAACAAAGCCAAAAGCAACAAAAACCAACATAAAAAAACATATTTCGATCATCTAATAAGAACTGACAAATTTCACTCGACCAAAGCATCAAAATTGACTCGAACTAGAACACCCATATGCTCCCCGAAACCCAAACTGATCCGACCCGATCTGAAGTTGGTCCGAGCTTTGTTGATCCGTAACTGGCCCGATCCATATAAAACTCATCCGACTAAAACATGACCCGATTAACACAACATTAATTGGCTCAGAATAACTTAAAATGCTAATATGAAATCATGCATAATTTTTTTTTGAAGTTAAAATAATAAACTACAAATATTTAATGATATATAATGTTCACTTTTTATCATTGACCTGAGAAAGGACCCAACTCAAGGAAAATCTGACCCACCTAACGCAAAATTGACCCGGTATAAAAACTCCAAACTTGAAATGACTCAACCTGACTCAAACTAACTCGAAAATGTGACACACGAACTAACCCGCCCAAACTGACATGAGCCACGCCCAAACCGACTGAATTATTTGCCAATTATGTATATAATTACATGTATAATGTCTTAATTTATGTAAAACTGAATGTTAAGATGTTGGTTTGCTTCGTACAAAAATACATGAAGCTTGCCTATATATACATGTTTCGAACTAATGAGGTCATGTTTATGTATGAACTTATATAATTAATCTCAAACGCACCCGTGATTTTCACGGGCACAAAAACTAGTTATTATTTAAGGAGTAGATACCGATCATAATTTTTGAGCTAATATTTTTGGAGTAGTAAAAGGTATGACTAAAAATGGTTAGAGAATATAGCGAGTACATTCTTTATGGATGTTGAATTTTTTAAATACTTAAGGATTAATTAAGGATACCAATATGTATACCTGGAGAAATAAGAATTATTGTTGGATAAGATTTCAAGCGATAATGGAAAAATACAGTAAAATTGAGGAGTATTTAGATGATCTAAATTTTTGGAATAAATAATCTAACTTTGAGGGTTGAAAGTGTTTGATATAATGTAATCAGAGACATAATGAGACTTTGCTTAAAAGGATATAGATTGGGAATATAGGTGAACAAATAGCACGAATAGATTAAAAGAATTTATAGAATAAGTTAAGCACTCATTCGGATGATGATAAAGTTGCAGTGATAATCAATTTTGTAGTTGAAATAAAAATTTAAGGTAATAGGAGTGACTTTATTTAAAGGATGACTTGGGTTTAAAGAGAACAACAACATTCAGAGGATGAATAGATTGACAGTACTCATAAATTGAGAATAGACTTATATATTGTGGACTTATATTTGTTATGAACTTGAGAATATTATGAATGAGTGTATCAGTGTATGAAATTTGTGCTATAAGGGCAAACAAAATCTATACCACAATTGTCGTTATAAGAAAGTGCCTCATTGATGATACTTGAAGAAAAAAATACTGACTTAAACTTATAAGAGCTATTTTTATAGTTTGAGGAAAGAGTTTAAATAACTTGCACTTGAGGACCTACTGATAAAGAAAAATTATTTGGAGACTAGATAAGCTTCTTTTAATGGAATATGTGTGAGTTCGAAAGCAAATTTCGCGAAACTCGGAAAAAAGACATTTATAGACAAACAAAGTGATAAGGTGATGAATATGTCATACTACATTCACTACAAGAGGAAGCAGTATTTGCGACAGATTAGTCCGTTGCCAAATACGGAAATTCCGTCGCTAAAAACAATTTTGCGACGGACTTGCGACGGTTGCACATCTTTGTCGAAAACAGTAGTTTATGCGATGGATATGTCGTCGCAAGGTATTCTGCGACGGAATATCCGTCGCCATAAGAAATTGCGACGGATGACAGGTCTTCATTTTATATCATAAAAGTGAAGTCTTACAAATAAAAGTTTGAAGTCATAATTAACTTCAAAATAACTAACTAATCACTCAACCACACGGAGTAAATGGAGTGAAAGGGGTGAATGGATTGAGCCTAGCATTATCGCCACCATCATCATCAAGTACTCTCGACCCTGTGTAGGACCACCAGGTCTACCGCTTTGAGTAGAATTTCTCCCAACCTGACTCAAGCACTCTTCTATAGCTGCAATCCTTCGAGCTTGCTCGTCGCGCTCTTGCCTAAGTGCCGCATTCTCCTTTGACAGCTTAGTAGCAAAACCTTGGGTGAATTGAGTCGGAGCTGAGGTAGCAACGGAGTGCCTATGATGCTCAAACAAATGATCTGTTGTTTGTCCCAACCCGTAGCATCTTTCTTTCTCCTCAAATCCAGTCTCTTCACAATAGATCTCATCGTCGGTGATGTTTTCTGCCCCTTGACTTTGAAGCTCAGATTTTTTGACATGATATTATTCTGCATCACAAACAAGCTCATAATTAGTAAATATCATTTAAATAGTTAATGTAATTAAATATAAATGACAAACATAAATCAATTAGCGAAATAATGCATAACTTACAAAGAGTTCAGCTGGTTTTTTTGATAATTATCATCCACGAATGCTGTGCTTCTTTGTCTTCTCTAAGAATTTCACGGCATTTTGGATATCAGATGATTTTTTTCCGACCTAGAATTTAAATATTTGATAGTATAACATAGATATACATATGTAATTATTAAATTATAATTAGATAAATAAATAAAAAATTAAAAAAGATATTTACAATTTCGTCCATGCGTTTTAACGTGTTTTTTCTACCCATTATGTGAGTAGGCAACGCCTTTCGCTTCTCTTCACATCCTCACCTATGATTAGCCGAGGCTGATTCAGATCTCACAACGAAGCCAGGATTTTCGACGGGCCTATTCTTAAACTTCCTAAATAAGTCCTAAGGAATCCACTTCGGTCTGTGCTCCTCGTCTTTCTGCGCAGCTCGGTATATCATATGACGTAAACGGGTCTTTATGGCATATTCCCAAGCTTTCCTTACCATATCTCTATGGCAAGGCTCGAAAGAAACCCTTTGCTATCAAGATTAAAAACATTAAGTTAGGAAAACATTAAGTAAATAAACAAAAAAAAAAAATCAATAACAAAGTTATAAATTGAGAAAAACTATTGAAATTGATATAATTATAATAAAATCATAATACATACCTCAAGGCAGTTCCACCAAGCCGACCGCAAAGTATTCGACGCCTCTTATGGTCTCTGATATCAACTTAAATACATCTTTATCATTGAACTAGAAATCAATTATTATCATAAATTTATTATATATAAATATTATGATAATTTAAATAATCATAAATATAATCAATTAAAGTAAAACTAAAATAGTCTTACCAGACACTTGTTTCCTCATCCGGATCGAGATGGACTCGGCGAGTAGAAGTATCCACCTGTGGTTGTTGCACATTCGCGTCATTGACTTGTTCATTCTCGTCCTCCTGCTCTCGATTTCCTACATTACTACAACTACCTCTCCATCGTCGTCCGCCCGCCATGTAGAATAAAACCAAAAGTGTTCAAAGTTGTCATGAATTAACACACATGTACAATTAAATAACAAGAAACTATATATTCTTATTAATGAATAATTAAAACAACTGTAAACAGTTAAAATTAAAGTGCTTTGCAAATGGCATACATTTACAAAAGAAATTTCAACTAATACAAGAATTAGAAATAATCTTACTCATTATCATCATCATTAACTAATAAACGGGTACTAGGTCTACCATATATGAACAACACGATTAATAATAGTCTAATTAATCATAATAACGCAAACATAAACATAAAAATAAACACAATTTGCCATAACAATAATTATATCAATGAAAATTAAACATAAATTAAACTAATTAAACTTACACAATAATTATAACAATGAAAATTAAACATAAGCTAAACTAATTAAACTTAAACAATAATTATAACAACAAAAGTTAAACTAATTAAACTTAAACAATAAATTATAACAATGAAAATTAAACTTAATAAATTAATTAAACGTAAACTAAAATGGGGCAGGGGCAGGTGGCGGTCCGGCGCCGGCGGAGCAGCCAGGGGGTGGGGCCATGGGCTAGCGGCCGACGAGAAGAAAGAAGGGGAAGGGGAAGGGAAAAAGGAGGAAGGGGAAGGGGGGAGAAGGAGAGAAGAAAGAGGAGGAAGGAGAAAGAGCAGCCAGGGGGTGGGGCAGGAGCTGTCGGTCAGCCAGGGGGTGGCGTCGGAGGCCGGGGAGGCCAGATCTGAAAAAAGCCAAATTATAAAGGAGAGGGAGAGAGAGAGAAAGATGGGAGTACCTAGGAAATATTCGGTGGTTTAGGGGTGGCTCCGGTGGTCTGGAGGGTGGCTCTGGTGAAGGTGTGATTTGGTGAAGGCGGTCGTTTAGGGGAATGTCAAAGGAATCGATTTGACAAAATAAAAAAGCGAAACACGAGGGGAGAGAGAGAGAGAGTGTGTGGCTGTTTACGTATTAAAAAATCCTGCGACGGAAAATCCGTCCCAAATTCCGTCGCAGAAACATTACCACATGTCCTCTTTCAAAGTCAAGCCACAAGCCAATATTTTTGACTTGCGAAAGACAATCGGTCACAAAGTCCGTCGCAAATTGGCAATTAGCGACGGAATTTCCGTCGCAGAGTTTCTTGACACATGAAAACATAGATGCGCCATGGGAAAAAGTGCTGCTACGAAATTTCTGTCGCAAGGTGAAATGTCTTTCGCAGGATCCGTCGCAAGATCTCTTTTGCAACGGTTTATGAGTCTGTCGCAAAGTTTGTGACAACCCTCGCGAATGCGGAAATAAAATATAACAAACATGTGATTAATATAGCGGAAGATACGATGTTTTTAAAACTTTTTACATACTAAGATAAAAACACGAGGAATGTCAAATATATATACAAACTAAAATGGAATGTACTACAAAGAGACGAAATCTCTCAAAATGTTATCAAATATCAAATTTGTTTAGCAACTAGCTAATAAACGTCTAGGGGTGATTCGTCAAGACCAACGCCCGCTAGCTCACACCCGAACTCAAAATACAACAAGCAAAATCGATCCATGCAAGCAACCTGTTCATCCAAGAAAAACATGAACGCCACAGTCAGTGGGGAGTAACTCCGGGTTCTCCCAGCCATATCACAAATAACAATCTTAAACGGAAATACATAAGTAGAAGCATGCAATTATAAATATACATGTGAAATACGAGAAGGATAAATAGGCAATTCAATATAAAGATATAAGCGCATAAGGTACAAATCGGTAACAATTATATTATAGATAGACTCGGGGAAGACACTCTTAGGCAACCATACACTCACTAGGTCTTGCATCTCACCGTTAGCGGCATAAGCTTGCTAAGATTGAGACTCGACAAACAAATCATGCCAAGTCATCCAAAGATCACAAATAATCAATCATATAATCATCCATCCAAACGTACGAATACGTTCAAAACATCTCTCACGGTAAATGACACGCATTAGCACCGTGTACATGACAAGTATGATTAAAATCGCATCCACTGGATGACATTTCCCTGAACGCATACACGATTCAACATTTCGTATATGTAGACTAATTTCATCCCGGTAGGACGACGATACTAATACGGTCCTAGTCTAAATCAGGCCAGACTCTCGAAATGACATTTTCCGATTCGACATGCGATGACATTTCGCATCCAAGACTCGGTCAATCATAGACGCTGAGTACCCCAAATTCGGTCAACCTTCACGAAAGAGGCGGAAAAGAGCACAAGAATCATAACAAGCGGTACGCTACATGCAATGACACCACCTCGCAAGTATCCAACATTTGACGGTCGGGTCGATCAACGCAAAGCGTTCGCCTCCCAACAACGTCGTCATATGCCCACTAACATATGCAATTAAGCAGTAAGGATACACTCCTCGTTCCGACATTCCAGCCTTACGAACGAAGAGGTAGCCAGGGGAATGAGAGTACATAGCACATAACAATTAGTGCTCAAACCATAACATATGTAAAACCGACTCAAAGTAGGACATATAAAAAACCGTCACAAAACATGCGATACAAGCGAAAGGAATATCATATATTCTAAACATGAATATTTAAAGTCATTACGTAAATTTATACGATAAACGAACCATGCGAACTATTAATAATGAAAATATAATAAAGAAAAGTGAAGAGGAAGTCAGCGTGTGCCAGCCGGTCAAGGGGACCGGATGCCGGCTGGCACCAATGTATCATTTGAAAACAAGTGAAAATGCAGCGTGTCCCAGCCGGTTAAAAGGACCAGGTGCCGGCTACCCGGCTGGGACAATAAGACATATGAGAAAATAAAGGTAATATGGGACGTGTCTCAGCCGGTCGGGCGGCTGAGACCTTCATAACATCAAAATTATTACGTAACACAATTAATATACAACCACCTCCCAGCCGGTCAGCTGACCGGCGGTCGGTCGGCCGGCTGGGCCCGACTGTGCACGAAAAACACCTCTTTAACACCCATGAATATTAAAAAACTTCAACTATCATCATCAATCATCAATTCTCATTAATAATTATCAACTAACAACAACTATTGTCAACAATACAATTCCTATGATAACTAATCCTATTCTAAATACGATTACTAACATTGGAAAACACATTAAAAAATGTAATGATATCGAGTAACCCTTCACCGTTACCTTTTTGCGTCTTTAATCGATTTCTAAGTCTTCCTCCACTAGATAGTAATATTTGTCGGGGTCTTGAAGGTCTCCACCTATAAAAAGACGGCAAAAGATGAATATAATTCACCTTTGAGAAAGACGGATAAATTGAAAATGAGAAAGACGGTAATTTTATTACCAAATAAGATAGAGGACGATGAGAGGAAAAGATTATGACGAAAATCAACGGATTTAAGTAAGAAATGGATGAGTAGTGAGGAGTTTGAGTTTGATTGAAAATGGGTTTAGGGTTTTGGTTACATGATGAAGAAGAAGAAGAAGAAAGTGGAAAAAGATGAGGAAAAAAGGGGATATAAAGGTGAGTGGAAGAATATGGGGGAAAAATCCCAAAAGCGCCTTAAGGCGTAACTCACACGGAATTTCGAATAAAGTCCGAATACAAACTCGGATTTGCTAAATTACACACGGTAACTAAGTTCTAGACTAAATCTAAAATTACGCTAAAAAATATCCGTATAATATTTTTAAAATACAAATAGGGTACTTTTGCGGGTGTTACAATCACCACACCTTTTAAACAGTTTCGTCCTCGAAACTTGAGAGTAGAAAACAAAAGTATCAAAGGCAAGAATTGGTTTTCAAAATTAAATCGAAAGCTTTTACAAGGGAAACTTTTATGAAATGATGTTTTTCTCGAAAAAGGTTTAAGGAGATTTTTCATAAGTGCGAAACTTTATTTACGGATCACAAAAGTGCCCGTCGCGAACGAGTACTCTAGTTATCCAACCCAAAGCAAAGTCGAAATAGTGAAATCGAAAATCAAAACATGCGTTTGTAAGTGCAGGACTAATTACCAGACGTCTCCAATAACAAGTCCAAACATCCAACCAAACGCGAAATCCAAATATAAAAGTAAAGGAAATCCATTTTCCTAAAAAGAGGGTACACAATACCATATGGAAATTTGAAGGTTTTCTCAAAGATGAAATCAAAATACAAGACATTACACGTACATGGAGCGACTCGAACATCAAAATCACAATTCAGGGTAACAAAATATCTACAAAACACGCAAAAACGAAACAAATCGAACTCTTAGGGATAGGACGATCACGATGAAGTCGGCAGGAAGATCTAAAAGAATTCGACATTACTAACTCTACTAATAAACTAGTCCTCCAGAGAATGTAATTTACCTCAATTACACTTTAACCATCCTAAATCGGCAAACTCCATAAACATTATTTACAACAATCACAATTCAAGCAACAAACATAATCATCTAACATCCAACTAGCCTCATCCCAGATCTCACGACAAGGAAAAATCCACAATCCATTATCGATTATAATAATTCTTTAATACGCCATAACATCCTTAATTCGATCATTAATACGCTCGAAGCCTCAAATATAAATAGTCACATTAGCAAATTATGGTGGTTACTAATCCTCAAGATAAATGAGTTCACCATTCTAACTCTATAATCCATAACAACTGAGCACTCACTATCCAAAGCTAGCAATGAACATTTCTCAATCTCAAACTATGATTCCTTAAGAATAAAAGAGAATTACTAATTCCAAACCCCAAATGGCCAATCACTTGGCAATCAGACAACCATTCAAATCATCTAGTTCATCTAAAACTCAAAATGAATAAATTTTCATTTATGACGATACTCCTCAAACTTTGGTTACCGGCTTAAATACTCTAAAGCAAAGTCTCTTTTAGAATCCACCAATTAGAGACATCTAATTCCCAAATGATATCCCAAGCAACCGTTATAATACCCAACGACAACGAACTATTATCACGCTCAACTCGATTCCCAAAATAGCACTACGATAGCCAGCTCAATAAATGAAGCCACCAAGAGAGTACAATACCACCAACAGATTCATCCTAAGGTCTAACTCCAAATCCTATTCATGGTCAAAATCAACACGAAGCTAGCTAACAAACCAATTATCTCACCAGAGGAAAGACAATGTCACCATGAAACGGGAAACGATAGGAAATTTTGAGGGAAACACGAACGCGATAAGATGGGACGAAAATTAAAGGAACACTAGAGGTAGGAAGCCAAAAGCTAGAAATTGGATAGATATAGCCATGAAGATAGCCAAGCAAAGGGAAAGATAAGAGAAAACAATTTCCTAGGAATCAGGTGTGACAACCCTCGCGAATGCGGAAATATAAAACATACAAGCATGTGAACTAATATGCGGAAATACGGTATTTTAAAAACCTTTATACATGCAAGATAGAAAAATACGAGGAGTGTCAAAATATTACAAACTAAATAAAAATACCACAAGAGACGTAGTCTCTCAAAGTGTTAACAAAAGACAAAGTAATTAGCAACTAGCTAAACAACGTCTAGAGGTGTTTCATCCAGGGACAACGCCCGCTAGCTCACACCCGAACCCAAAATAGCATAAGCAAAAAGCCATCCATCAAGCAACCTGTTCATCCATGAAAAACATGAACGCCACAGTCAGTGGGGAGTAACTCCGGGTTCTCCCAGCCATATCACATTAAACGTACATAAAAGGAAATACAAAAGTAGAGCATGCATATATAGATATACATGTGAAATACGATAAGGATAGATAGGCAAAATC
>JAIUZE010024209.1:0-16420 GCA_022085475.1 Heliosperma pusillum | reverse complement strand
GACGCCGAGGACCCCAAATTCGGTCGACATTCACGAAAGAGGCGGAAAAGAGCTCTAGCCACATAACAAGCGGTACGCTACAGGCAAATAACACCACCTCGCAAGTATACAACATTTGACGGCCGGGTCGATCAACGCATAGCGTTCAACTCCCAACAACGTCGTCATATGCCCACTAACACATGCATTTAAGCAGTAGGATACCTCTCCGTTCCGACATTCCAGCTTTACGAACGGGAAGGTAGCCAAGGGAATGAGAATACAAGCACAAGACAAAATAGTGTTCAAACCGTATCATTTGTAAAAACCGACTCAAAGTGGGACATAGCAAAAACCGTCAAAAAACATGTGATACAAGCGAATGAAATATCATATATCCAAAACATGAATATTATAAGTCACTACGTAAAATTATACGATAAACGAATCATGCGAACTATTATAAATTACAAGATTTAGAAATTTCAAGAAGAAAACACAGCCGTGTTCCAGGCCGGTGTGGAGGGAGGCGGCCGGTACCCCGACTCGGAGCACAACTACACACAAAAACCAAGTTTGGAAACTAACTAAAACAAGGGTCCACTTCAAATGGTCGTAACTAGAGTTCTAGATATGCAAATGCAGGAATTCCAAGTCGAGGTGATAGCTTATCCTCTTACGGTTCCAGCGAATGGTCACAAGCCCAAAACAAGCAAGTAACAAAGGAGATATGATCATTCTACGAAAAAGGGTCGTTGCAGTGAATTCCCAGCCGGCCACTGAACCGGCAGCCGGTCCTTCGGCCGGGACTACATTCTACCCGAGAACAACATACACAAGTTCAATCATTTTCAATTCTCATATTTAACTTCTATCAACTATCAATCAAATCATCATCAAAATCATCAACTAACAACAATCATCAACAATAACTCAATTCCTAAGCTTACTAATCATATTATAAATACGAATTCTAACATAGAAATCATATAAAACACGTAAATGATATCGAGTAACCCTTCACCGTTACCTTTACGCGTCTTTAATCGATTACTAAGCCTTCCTAGTAGTCTCCACCTACAATTAGGTAATAAAAGATGAATATATTTCACCTTGAGAAAGACGGATAATTTAAAAAGCGAGAAAGACGGTAATTTTATTACCAATACGGATAGAGGAAGGTAAGAGGGGAAGAATGAGACGCACTTACGTGAATTCCAATAAGAAACGAAGGAGATACGGTGATTCAAAGATGGATCAAAATTGGAGGCAAGGGTTTTTTTTTATATTTGCTTAAGGAAGAAGTAAGGGTTTTGGTTTGTGTTGAATGAAATAGATTAAGGGAGTATGAGATATTTATGGGAAAAAGTCAACAAAAGTCAAACTCGCCTTAAGACGGGATTCTCATGGAATCTCGCGGAAATTCCAAATACGAACTCGGAAATTCTAAATTCGACTCGGAACATAAAATTCTAAATTAAAACTTAAATTTGCTGAAAGGTATCCGTAAAATATTTTCACTAGAAAAATAGGGTACATTTCCGGGTGTTACATCAGGTTTAGTAGGAACTTGCATGAAAGAAAATTGAAAGGAATAATGGCACGAGAAAAAGGTTTAAGGTTTAATCCACAAAATTCTCCTTTCAAACTCAGGGCGGTAGTAAAACATCTTAATTATTCATCTACAAAGGTCTCTTACAAGGGACCATCGTACCACGTACAATCATCAAAGTAAGGTACACCTGAATTCGATAAATCGTCTACAACCCAATTCATCCATCCTTTCATATAACACGGATTCCCAATTGCGGAATTGCAACTCAACCATAGTAACATTCTATCAACTCCAAAATTTAACACAATCCCAAAGGTTTCAAAACCGAAGGACTAAAAAGGAATTCCTTATACAAATCTCTTTTCAACTTCTATCGCCCACAAGGTAGAACACCGAACAAAACGTCATCATCAACATCCTAAGGCATCACCGTCATAGTTCATCTAATCAGATTCCACTCATGTCCATAATCCTTAAGTAACACGGTTTAATCTATCATGACGACTTACTACCTCAACCAAGTCTCCGATACCATGATATAAGATCATAATTTTAGATCCAAGAATTTTAGCCAAGAATTCTTCCACCAACCATATACCCAAAAGTACATACTAGAAAATCGCAAGAAGTCACTTAGTCTCAAGGGCATTTCACAACTCAAGGTATTATCCAAATATTCTCACTTAGAACAACTAGCTCCAACTTAGGTATGATCCTCAAGACACTCTAATATTACTAAACTCCTAAGTTCAAAAGATTAAATCACTAATGGGTTAAGAAGTCCTAGTCAACTCATTCAACTTTACACTATAAAATACCATGAACTATTCACACATGAGTCATGGCAAGCATTAAGCATTAAAATCATCAAACTTATCTGACCACACTTTCCTCAAGGATACAACCACTCAACACTATGGGGTGAACTTAGATCTACACCATTTTCCTCAAATCCCAAATTTATTCTATCAACACTAAGATTCCACAAGGTCCAAAATTCTTCCGACCAAGTATAATATACCACAAACAAAAGGTTATGGTGTCCACAAAAGGTCACATAAGGAAGTTGAGGGTACAAGTTGATAAGGAGGAGGAAAGTAACAAGAGTAATTTCCAAGGGGAAAAGAAGTTAGATGATAAAGAAGCATTTAGATAGAAGAAAGAGAGCATGATACATTAAGGACGAGAGAAATCATCGATGAGGAAGAAATACACTTCAATTAGGCTTGTCAATCTTCAATCTTCGGTAGAGGATACTTCTTCTAGGTAACACATGATCCACCTTAAGACGGTAGATACAAACAAACATAACATCACTCAACACAATCAACAAACAAGTTAGAACCTAACAAACATCAAGTACACCAAAGACTACCACCTTAGGTCCTTAAGTCTACCCATCTCTCATTTATTATTTCAAGGTCAAGTAATTTAAGTTTAGGGTTCACGTGTGTGCGTCGGGAGCGTCATAGGCTCTGATACCAACTGTGACAACCCTCGCGAATGCGGAAATAAAATATAACAAGCATGTGATTAATATAGCGGAAGATACGGTGTTTTTAAAACTTTTTACATGCTAAGATAAAAACACGAGGAATGTCAAATATATATACAAACTAAAATGGAATATACTACAAATTAAAGAGACGAAGTCTCTCAAAATGTTATCAAATATCAAAATTGTTTAGCAACTAGCTAATAAACGTCAAGGGGTGATTCGTCAAGACCAACGCCCGCTAGCTCACACTCGAACCCAAAATACAACAAGCAAAATCGTTCCAAGCAAGCAACCTGTTCATCCATGAAAAACATGAACACCACAGTCAGTGGGGAGTAACTCCGGGTTCTCCCAGCCATATCACAAATAACGAACTTAAACGGAAATCCATAAGTAGAAGCATGCAATTATAAATATACATGTGAAATACGAGAAGGATAAATAGGCAATTCAATATAAAGATATAAGCGCATAAGGTACAAATCGGTAACCATCATATTATAGATAGACTCGGGGAAGACACTCTTAGGCAACCCTACACTCACTAGGTCTTGCATCTCACCGTTAGCGGCATAAGCTTGATAAGATTGAGACTCGACAAACAAACCATGCCAAGTCATCCAAAGATCACAAATAATCAATCATATAATCATCCATCCAAACGTACGAATACGTTGACAACATCTCTCACGGTAAATGACACGCACTAGCACCGTGTACATGACAAGTATGATTAAAATCGCATCCACGGGATGACATTTCCCTGAACGCATACACGATTCATCATGTCGTATATGTAGACTAATTTCCTCCCGGTAGGACGACGATAATAATACGGTCCAAGTCTAAATCTGGCCAGACTCTCGAAATTACATTTTTCGATTCGACATGCGATGACATTTCGCATCCAAGACTCGGTCAATCATAGACGCCGAGTACCCCAAATTCGGTCAACCTTCACGAAAGAGGCGGAAAAGAGCACAAGCATCATAACAAGCGGTACGCTACATGCAATGACACCACCTCGCAAGTATACAACATTTGACGGCCGGGTCGATCAACGCAAAGCGTTCGCCTCCCAACAACGTCGTCATATGCCCACTAACACATGCAATTAAGCAGTAAGGATACACTCCTCGTTCCGACATTCCAGCCTTACGAACGAAGAGGTAGCCAGGGGAATGAGAGTACATAGCACATAACAATTAGTGCTCAAACCATAACATATGTAAAACCGACTCAAAGTGGGACATATCAAAAACCGTCACAAAACATGCGATACAAGCGAAAGGAATATCATATATTCTAAACATGAATATTTAAAGTCATTACGTAAATTTATACGATAAACGAACCATGCGAACTATTAATAATGAAAATATAAGAAAGAAAAGTGAAGAGGAAGTCAGTGTGTGCCAGCCGGTCAAGGGGACCGGCTGCCGGCTACCCTGCTGGCACCAATGTATCATTTGAAAACAAGTGAAAATGCAGTGCGTCCCAGCCGGTCAAAGGGACCGGCTGCCGGCTACCCGGCTGGGACCATAAGACATATGAGAAAATGAAGGTAATATGGGATGTGTCTCAGCCGGTCGGCTGACCGGCAGCCGGTCGGCCGGCTGAGACCTTCATAACATCAAAATTATTACGTAACACAATTAATATACAGCCACCTCCCAGCCGGTCAGCTGACCGGCGGCCAGTCGGCCGGCTGGGGCCGACTGTGCACGAAAAACACCTCTTTAACACCCATGAATATTAACAACTTTCAACTATCATCATCAATCATCAATTCTCATTAATAATTATCAACTAACAACAACTATTCTCCACAATACAATTCCTATGATTACTAATCCTATTCTAAATACGATTACTAACATAGAAAACACATTAAAACACGTAATGATATCGAGTAACTCTTCACCGTTACCTTTTTGCGTCTTTAATCGATTTCTAAGTCTTCCTCCACTAGATAGTAATCTTTGTCGGGGTCTTGCAGGTCTCCACCTATAAAAAGACGACAAAAGATGAATATAATTCACCTTTGAGAAAGACGGATAAATTGAAAATGAGAAAGACGGTAATTTTATTACCAATTAAGATAGAGGACGATGAGAGGAGAAGATTATGACGAAAATTAACGGATTTGAGTAAGAAATGGATGAGTAGTGAGGAGTTTGAGTTTGATTTAAAATGGGTTTAGGGTTTTGGTTACATGATGAAGAAGAAGAAGAAGTAAGTGGAAAAAGATGAGGGAAAAGGGAGATAAAAAGGTGAGTGGAAGAATATGGGGGAAAAAGCCCAAAAGCGCCTTAAGGCGTAACTCACACGGAATTTCAAATAAAGTCCGAATACGAACTTGGATTTGCTAAATTAGACACGGTTACTAAGTTCTAGGCTAAATCTAAAATTACGCTAAAAAGTATCCGTATAATATTTTTAAAATACAAATAGGGTACTTTTGCGGGTGTTACAAAGTTTCTGTCGCGAATAGAGCTTTCTCTTCTAGTGATTAAGATTAATGAATGATAAGTACATATGCAAAGAGAATTCCTATCTATTAAGGCAATTATACGCTCAGTCGATTAGGAATTTTATGGCTATTAAGCCAATAATTAAAAATGATGAAAATGAGGATTTAGACATATTATATCTTAAAGGACTAGACTCGTATGTTGATATTAGGTTGCCGATTTTTGGACAAGTGTGGCAAATGTTGGAAAACCTAAGCAATTATTTTTCGTACCATTCAAGTTTCGAGGACGGAACTTTTTGTTAGAGGGTAGGATTGAAAGATCCCCAAATTTTAGGAATCTTTTATAATTTCGTCCTATTTTACGTTATATTCTACTTGATTTTTAAAACTTCTAGACTCGCTTTCATGAGATTGACAAAAGTTCAATTTTTTTATTTTTTTCAAATTCATCTTAATTTAAACCTTCTTTCTATATCCAACTCGTATTTTAATTTATTTATTTCATTAGTCGTATAATAATTTTTCAGTACAACTTAAGAAAAAAAATTTATTTGTTCGTTATATATTATCGCACGATCTCATATTCGTCTCGACGAGAAGAATGAGGAATACAATTAACAAAAGGATCTAGAGCCATATATAGACATCAACTGGAAAAAAAATTTATACTAAAGAACAAATAGTCGTGTGAGACACTTCGTATACCTCGCATGTCGTTAGTACGACTATGCTAAGCCGAACCACTTTAAAAAAAATAATACGAAGTATATTTTCTGTTTTCTTATTAAAATATAACTAGTTCTAATCCCATGCAGAAATTGCACGGAGTATTTTAAAAATTACTCCATCTGACCTATGTTATAATGAATATTTTATTTTTGCATTACTCTTCTTGATAAGATAAAATTAACGTAAACTATTCAATGAGACAGAAATAATATTGTATTATATACACCCTCCTGGTTTTTTATATGACGTTTTTGTTTTTCGAGGTTACCCTTTGACTTAATTTACAAAATTATATTAGTCTAAAATTTATATAATGTGCACCATAGAATTCCATATGAAAAGAGTTTTCAAATGAGTATACATTTTATAATATTTATTCTAATAGTTTGAGAGATATTGAATAGAGAAGCGAGTTTCTCGAAAAATGAGAATGACATAAAAAACAAAGAGATTAAAAAATATACGATAACTAATATGAATAACCTTTAATGTTATTCTGTAAATTTTTATAGTTTTTTTATTATTATTATTACTATTACTATTATTACTACTACTACGTACTACTACTATGTAATTTAACTCTGACCCTTGTTATGAGCCACACTTCTAGATAAAATGGTTGTATAGGATAATTAGCGTATATTTGAAAAGAAAGCTCAAATTATGAAATAGAATAATTAAGGGAGCCAACTAAATATTTGGAATTTTATTTTTAAAAAAAGTTGGTGTATACCGTCTAGAAGAAATGAAGAATGGGCCACAAATATTATAACTTCTCAATTAAACACGTATTGCTAATTTGCTAATTTATACCCGAGGGTTTATACAGAACGCACCAAAGCTAGCGGATACGGATTCACTCATTACAAAAAATATTAAAAAAAAACCATTTTAATATTTCAATATTTCAATATTTCAATATTTGCTATAACTAAATAACCCTATTCATAACCTCATAGACACATGTGAAACTTCACTTATTCATTTCACTTATGCCGTCCATGCTTCACTTTCATTCTAAGATTTTATCTCTTTCCTCATTTTCAATAAAACAACCCTCTTAATTTCAATTCAAATTTTCAGAATTACAACCACACTATACAATTACACTCTATAAATCATCACCATAACAATATTCATATTCTCTTGCACCTTCATCAATATTTAAGAGGAAGAGGCAAATAGAAAAGTTAAAGTTTCTTTTTTTTTTGTCAAAATTTTGCTTTTCATATGTTTGTATTATTTTTTAACAAAAAAAATTCAAAAAAAAAATTTCAAAATTATGATTCAATAATACCAACATATAAAAGATCTGCAATTTTTCACACTTTTTTTCTCACTTGTTCATAATTTTTCGAATTTACCTTTTCTTTTTTTTCAATCCATATTACATTTTAGTTTCATAAAATTTAAAAATGAAATTTAGTCAAAATAATTTCGGTACTTGTAATTGTGTAAACATTATTCTTCTTATTAAAAATCAGACTTCAATATTTATAAATTTTATATTTACATTGATAATATTATGAAATTTGATTATAAAAGAAATTTGCTTCAAAATATGAACTGGTAGTCTGGTACATAAGCCAAATAGAAATTTTAAGAGAGAGACTAATTAAATCAATGCAGAGAACGTGGAGTCTCTACCAACAAAAAAAAATCAATCCCTAAAATTAAGGGAGCAATAGAAACCCTTCAAATGTTTACCCTTTAGTATATAGTAGATGTTAAACATGATATTAAAATATAACTTCTGCTCAAGTATTATTTTATATTATTTTACCAATAAATACGTATCCTTCTTAAAACACTAAAGTAATCCTTTTATCAGACGTTATTAATGTGTCTCTGATTTAACCAAATTTCAAGGTGTATTACATATTATTTTGTCTGTTTCCGACCTAAACTATTTAAAGTTTTTCATTGACTCAAACTCATTTTACCTTTTAAACTTCCACAATTTTAACGACATCTAATATTATTTACGTTAGTAAGACGTTACTACTACGCAAGTGAAACTAGTTTATTCGAACCCCGAAACCCAAATTTAAAGTATTTTGTTAAGGGGCACTCGTAAATTGTAAATTTTTGCCACCCCAAAGTTTGAAAACTAAAAATTCAATTTCATAGTTTGTAAATTTTAAACATTTAAACATTTTAGGTATTATATTAAATATGTCTCAAAACCGTTATTTTCAAACGCGTTTGTTGAAACCGAGTCACAAACTGGATTTAAATATTTCCGGTTGAATCATGTCCCACCATGAGTCACATGACACCATGCATGTGTAGTGTTGCATGCATATGGACAAGTGTCCATAAAACATTCCCAGCGATTTAATCACATGCAATCACTACACCTTCTTCATTGTTTTCATTTAATCAAAAATTGTCTCCTCCTTCTCCTTCTTTGCAGTGAAACACATCCCCCACAAAAAAAAATTACTTCCTTATTCTTCATTCATTAATGAATTAATTACTCATTAATTTAAATAAAAAAAACCATTTACTCATATTAGTAAATGTACCTTTTACTCATCTTTTCATCTTACACTAAAAGTTTCAATCTTACTTTGAATTAATTTTCAAGTAAATATATTTTACCATTTTAAAACTAATTTTATTAAGAAAATCATATTTATATTCTTTTTGGATGGAAAAAAGTTTATTTTTTATTTTATTTATTTTGATAATTTGGCCAAATAAGATGAAGAAGAAGGTGACGACATTTTGGACACCTAAGAAGCGAAATTTCGACGATTTTCATGAAGTAGTGTAAGTGAATCATGACTAAACCTTAAAGTTTTTATTTGCAAAAAATAAGATTTTCATTGTATTGTTTGAAATTATTGCATGCATGTCTTGTTGGGTGATGTTTGATTTTATTATAAAGAAAAGTTATTGTTACCAAAAATTTTGAGATAAGAATGTGAATATCATATTGCATGTGATTTATAAGCTTAAAGATATTTATTTTGTTGTATATGTTTATAATAGGATAAATTACTAAACTAGTAACTTATTACATATAATTTTTGTTTTACTAGAAGTAGTTTATTTGAAGTATTAGTTATAAATCTTTGCATGCATGTTAAAATAATAAAAATTATAATTTTGGGCAGTATATTAAACTAAATAAAATAGTGTATTTGAGTTTGTAAAAGTTCAGTTTTATTAGATTAGTGTTAGATTCACTAATAATGGCTTAATATCACTTAAAACCTTTGATTTTGAACCAATAAAAACTAACATATAGGAAAATTATGATACTAAAATTTAAGGTCATTAGTATGATATTATTATGCTGGAAAATTAATTTTGGATCGATAAAATTGTGGTCAAAACTGAATTTAAAACACTAAAACCGATTTTCGGGTCATAAACGATTAACTAAAAACTAAATTTATGGAGTTTAAAATCACGGATCATTTTAAAATTTTACACAATATTTAATTATAATATTATGAGCCTAAATGTTAAAATTTAGCTTTGTTTGAGTTGTATAACTTTAAAAATGTAATTATTATTGAAAATTGAACCCGGAAATTTAAAACTGGCTCAGAAAACTTATATTAGGATAAAATATGGAATGAGGACCCTTTGGAAATTAGGGAAACCCTGCAAAAAGTTTCGTGAAAATTTGGTAAGATTTAGTGGTCATTTGGGGAGTATTTCCCGAAATAATAATTGAAACCGCCTTAAACAAAGTTAAAAATGAAAATCGGCAAAAGACATGTTACAATATGATCAACATTCTGTTTTGTGAGTTAAATAATATATTTAATTTAAACTTTAAGTGGTGTTAAAAAATTCTTATTCTAACTATAATTAGTTATCAATATAATGGAAACCGTCTTGATTATTATGGGTTTTAAAAACCGACCGTTGGTTTCATGAAGTAGTGTAAGTGAAACATGACTAACCCTTAAAGTTTCTATTTGCAAAAAATAATATTTTCATTGTATTGTTTGAAATTATTGCATGCATGTCTTGTTGGGTGATGTTTGATTTTATTATAAAGAAAAGTTATTTTACCAAACATTTTGAGATAAGAATGTGAATATCATATTGCATGTGATTTATAAGCTCAAAGATATTTATTTTGTTGTATATGTTTATAATAGGATAAATTACTAGACTAGTAACTTATTACATATAGTTTTTGTTTTACTAGAAGTAGTTTATTTGAAGTATTAGTAATAAATCTTTGCATGCATGTTAAAATAATAAAAATTATAATTTTGGGCAATATATTAAACTAAATAAAATAGTGTATTTGAGTTTGTAAAAGTTCAGTTTTATTAGATTAGTGTTAGATTCACTAATAATGGCTTAATATCACTTAAAACCTTTGATTTTGAACCAATAGAAACTAACATATAGGAAAATTATGAGACTAAAATTTAAGGACATTAGTATGATATTATTATGCTGGAAAATTAATTTTGGATTGATAAAATTGTGGTCAAAACTGAATTTAAAACACTAAAACCGATTTTCGGGTCATAAACGATTAACTAATAACTAAATTTATGGAGTTTAAAATCACGGATCATTCTGAAATTTGACACAATATTTAATTATAATATTATGAGCCTAAATGTCAAAATTTAACTTTGTTTGAGTTGTATAACTTTAAAAATGTAATTAATATTGAAAATTAAACCCGGAAATTTAAAACTGGCTCAGAAAATTTATATTAGGATAAAATATGGAATGAGGACCCTTTGGAAATTAGGGAAACCCTTCAAAACGTTTCATGAAAATTGGGTAAGATTTAGTGGTCATTTGGGGAGTATTTCTCGAAATAATAATTGAAACCGCCTTAAACAAAGTTAAAAATGAAAATCGGCAAAAGACTTGTTACAATATGATCAACATTTTGTTTTCTGAGTTAAATAATATATTTAATTTAAACTTTAAGTGGTGTTCAAATATTCTTATTCTAACTATAATTAGTTATCAATATAATAGAAACCGTCTTGATTATTATGGGTTTTAAAAACCGATCGTTGTTCAAAATAATCATGTTTAGCTAACTAGGGTCAAATGGGCCTATGACCCACCAAACCTAATGGTTAACTTTAGTTGCCAAATCCCGGCTCATAAATAGGAGCATAATCGACTTCTGAAAACCGTAGAAATTAAATTACTTGCTATATGTTGGAACAAAACTAATACCAAGGAAACAAAATTTATTTTACCAAGAAGAACTTCGTTATGAGAAATAAGAAAGTGAAAATTTGTTTTCGGAAATAAAATGATACTTTACATTTTATTGGGCATTTTTATGAGATAGTTCCGAATCTTTACGAAGGGGGAAACATGTTTATACTATTTTAAACGTATAGACATGGAAGAATAGCATTTAGCTTAACCGTATAAAACCGTCCGTTGCGTGCGAAGGGTCTTTGGATGTATTGATATTGACTCGAGAGTAGGCATGAGTGTGACATTTCTAAAATCATTTTATAAATAGTTTACTCTTAAACTATTTACAACTTATGCATGCGTAACAAAAATACAAAGAAGGAAGAAGAAATTGTTCCTTATATTGATATGAACGAATTTTGGGCACAAGATATGACTCCTTCCTACTGTTGTTCTTGAGCTTATATGATATGGATGATCTCCAAGTTCTTAGTATAAGAACACTCCTCTAAATGACACCCAAGACAAGCCTTAATCACTACTATATATACTACACTAGTATAAAATGGTAGTAGCCCTTTATAATATTACGAATAAACACTATTACTACTCTAAGTAAATTTTATTAGTAATTTATGAACAATAGTAGTTTGAAGCTTCTCAAGCTATTTCTTTAGAGTGAGAAGTGTAGAGGTTGAGAGATAAGTAAGTTCATTTACACATATGAGATCAAGTGAGTATTAATAAGAGAAAACACTTCTCTTTTTCTACCCGTGGAGCCGGCACACCCCTTTGGGGAAGGGTGTTGCCTTTTCCTTTTGTTCTTCACAAGAAACTAGCTAGGGCATAGGTTTAGGTAGTAATCATGTTGTTTTTATTCTCAATTAGAACAACAAATCATGACTTAATTCCCTACCCTTGTAGCTCACAAAAAAACCGGTGCCTCATATGTAAAATGGAGTTCATTTTATTTTTGTGATTTTGTCATTTGTCACACATGTGACATGTGACATGTAACATGTAATCTTTGCTTGTAAATGTACATTTAACTAATTTAAATTGAATTTCATAACAAATAATTAGACTTAACATTTTAAGTCACATTTTATAATTACATGTAAATAAAATGGGTCATCTCATATTTGATTAATATTATCTACAACAATTTGTAATTATAATCAACAAATTTTGCTTATTTCAAATGTTTCATAAACATAATGAATTCTTAGTAATATAACAATTAAATTACTAAAATAAATCTTATTTAATCATATTACAATAAGATATAATTCTCACATACAATATAAACTTAGTTCAATTTAAAGGATTAATTAATCTATATCGCTATACAATTAATTAATGTACATGATTAGGGGATTGTCCTTTAGGTCTGACCTCAAGGGATCAACTGATCACCACCGTCATACGACAATAACGTCAAACTCAATTGAGTCAATCGTTACCGATTTATGTTAACCAGTTGACTATAATATTTATCATCCCTTTGTATTCTTATTATTGAGATTTAATTATGTGATCGCACTATTATTTAGGACACTCACTCAAACAATCTCCCACTTGTGTGACAACCCTCGCGAATGCGGGAATAAAACATACAAGCATGTGAATTAATTAGCGGAAATACGGTATTTTAAAAACCTTTATACATGCAAGATAGAAAATACGAGGTATGTCAAATATTACAAACCAAAGTACGAATATACTACAACAAGAGACGTAGTCTCTCCAAATGTTATCAAAGTAAATGTGATTAGCAAACAAGCTAAATAACGTCTAGAGGTGTTTTAATCCAGGGACAACGCCCGCTACCTCACACCCGAACCCAAAATATCAAGCAAAAAGCCATCCAAACAAGCAACCTGTTCATCCATGAAAAACATGAACGCCACAGTCAGTGGGGAGTAACTCCGGGTTCTCCCAGCCATATCACATTAACCGTACATAGAAGGAAATACAAAAGTAGAGCATGCATACATATAGATATACATGTGAGATACGATAAGGATAGATAGGCAATTCAATCTATAATGATAAGAGCATATGGAATACAAATCCGAATCCATCATGTTATACAAAGACTCGGGGAAGACACTCTTAGGCAACCGAATACGCTCACTAGGGCTTGCATCTCACCGTTAGCGGTATAAGTTTGATAAGATTGAGACTCGACAAACAAACCATGCCAAGTCATGGTATGATCATGAATAATCAATCATGAAATCACCCATCCACACATAACAATACATTGACGACCTCTCTCACGGTAAATGAAACGCACTAGCACCATGTACATGGCAAGTATGATTAACAGGCATCCACGGGATCACAATTCCCTGAACGCCTACACGATCACATTTCGTATATGTGGACTAATTTCCTCATGGTAGGACGACGATAATAATACGGTTCCTAGTCTAAACCTGGCCAGACTCTCGGAATAACCATTTTCCGATTCGACAAGCGATAACATTTCGCATCCAAGACTCGGTCAATCAAAGACGCCGAGTACCCCAAATTCGGTCGATATAATTCACGAAAGAGGCGGAAAAGAGCACAAGCCTCATAACAAGCGGTACGCTACATGCAAATAACACCACCTCGCAAGTACACAACATTTGACGGCAGGGTCGATCAACGCAAAGCGTTCGCCTCCCAACAACGTCGTCGTATGCCCAATAACACATGCAATTAAGCAGTAGGATACATCCCCGTTCCGACATTCCAGCCTTAAGAACGTGGAGGTAGCCAAGGGAATGAGAGTACAAAGCACATAACAAAATAGTGCTCAAACCGTATCATTTGTAAAAACCGACTCAAAGTGGGACATAGCAAAAACCGTCACAAAAACATGAGAATAGGGAATTATATAACCTTAAATATGATAAAAATAAATCAATACATGATACATAAGCATTAGAACAAGTTTATGAAGCACCATAAGTAAGAAACATAGATCACCTCTCCAAAACAACGTTGTTTGGAAACCAACTAAAACAAGGGTCCACTTCAAACGGTCATAACTAGAGTTCTAGACATGAAAATGCAGAAACTCTAAATGGAGGTGATAGCTTATCCTCTTACGGTTCCAACAGGATGCCACAAGCCCAAAACAAGCAAGTAACGAAGGAGATATGATCATTTTACGAAAAGGGGTCAGTTCAGGAAAACTGCAGTCGGCAACAAGTAACGCTGCCAGCGCCGGACGACGCTGCCAGCGTCCTGGGAATGCTGCCAGCGTCCTGGTCGGGCAGGCACGAGTCACACGAATTTCATAATTTCACTAAGGCATAATACAAATATCATCTATCATCACAAATCATCAATTCTCATATCAATTATAACCAAACAACAACCATCATTAACAACACAAATCCTAAGAATACTAATCATATTCTAAATACGATTTCTAACATAGAAAAATACATAAAAACACGTAAATGATATCGAGTAACCCTTCACCGTTACCTTTACGCGTCTTCAAACGATTTCTAAGTCTTCCTAGTCTCCACCTACAATTAGATAATAAAATATGAATATAATTCACCTTTGAGAAAGACGGATAAATTGAAAAGCAAGAAAGACGGTAATTTTATTACCAATACGGATAGAGGAAGATGAGAGGGGAAGAATAAGACGAACTTACGTGAATTTGAGCGAGAATTGAAAGAGTTATGACGATTCTAAGACGGATCAAAAATGGAAGCTAGGTTTTGGGGTTTTCTTTGTGAGGAAAAAGGTGTTTTTGAGTTGTGAGGAAGTTAGGGTTTATGAGGGAGTATGAGTGGAGTAAGTGGAAAAAGTCAAGAAAAGTCAAAGACGTCTTAAGACGTGATTCACTTGAAATCTCGCGTAAAATCCAAATACGAACTCGGAAATTCTAAATTCGACACGGAAAATTTAATTCTAAACTAAACTAAATTTCGCTAGTAAAAGGGTAATCCGTATGATATAAATTTTGAAATTACAAATGTGTGGTACAGTTTGCGGGAATGTTGGACAAAATCACGACCCAGGGGGGGGGGGAGGGGGAGAGGGGCCGTTTTAAAAAACGTGTTTCGGGTCCTCGGAAACTTGGATACAGTATGAAACAGAAGTGTATCATAGTGACGAGGAAGAATCAGTGGGTTTTAAAAAATTAGGCAAGAAAGGCTAATGGTAGCAATGGGAAATATGGGTGTATGGAACGAGAGGTCGGTTCTCGAGACAGAAGTCGTGTTTTACGGAGATATTTACCATAAGTGTGAAACTAATTAGCTATCCGGTATGCGTCAAAGAGGTGCCCGTGGGGGTCAAGCGGGAAAACGAGAATCTATAAATATTCGATACCATGGGAAAAGTGGTCGAGTAACATCAGTGGAAGGGATCACTATAAGGTGCAACAAACAGGTCGGGTTAGGTAAGTTTGCAGGACTAGTGGGTGTAGCACAACGTGCTCGCGCAAAATTCAGCAAGGTGCAAACGAGTGGCACTACTCACAAATGACGCATATCATGGCGCGAAATATAAATAGGCACCACCCCAGAAAATATCTGATTGTTCTGTCTAAAGGAGGGACAAAAACCATCTTTATAGAACCTTCTTTGGATCTTTGTTAAATTAGAAATATAATATGGAAATTTGGAAGGTTTGTTTATCAAAGCTAAAATCAAATAACGGACATACACGTACATAGAGCGACTCGAACATAAAGTTCACAAATCACGATAACAAAAATATATACAAAACACGCAAAAACGAAACAAATCGAACTCTTTGGGATAGGAAGATCAAGATAAAGTCGGCAGGAAGATCTACAAGAATTCGACATCACTAACTCTACTAATAAACCAAATCCTCAAGAGAATGCAATTTACCCAATTTGCAACTCCTCATTTTCAATCATCAGAATTCTTACAAAAATATTCCATAATCACGAGATTTCAAGCCAATAACCTAATTATTCAGATCCATTTAGTATCTACTGAAGTCCATCGGCACGGTAGACTCCACAACTAACAATCCACATGGTAAA
>JAIUZE010024208.1:0-10837 GCA_022085475.1 Heliosperma pusillum | reverse complement strand
GCCTAAGAGTTCCACTTTGGGAATGGAGCCAGCTTAAGTACTAGCCATCTCTGCTTAGGGGGTCGCCTAGTAGAGTTTCTCATGTACGGTTATGTCATGGGACGGGGAACGGAATAGCTGTTGTCGCTAGGTCTGATCAGTCTAGGACTAGGATATTTTCCTACCTTGTGGTATAGCCTCGAGTTAAAGAAGTAGACTATCGCCGTACTAAGAACTTATGCCTGTTTGTAGAAGTATCAGTCTTTCATGTTTGTATGATTCTATGAATCTTAGAAGGTGAGATGCAAGCCGGCTAAGGTTGATAGAGTTTGGATTACCGATTGTTAACTGATTCACATGATTACGTGTTGATTAGGGTTTGAGTGTATCACGGCCATGTTTCTGAGAGGAACCTCTGAGCTAGCATACAAGCTTCCCTACCTCGAGTTATAGTTTATTATCGGTTTCACATGATAGCTTTCACATGCTAGGTTATTTGTTAGTTATCTGTTTCATAACATGAAAAGCATATCATATATGTTAAAGTTTTGTATTGTCCATATACATTGCTTTTATGTTATTCATGTTTTATTAAACTTGACATTTCGTGGCGGGGAGAACTCGGAGTTACTCCCCACTGACTGTGGCTTCCGTGTTTATATTTAATGCGGTCGAACAGGTGGTGATGCATATTTGGGGTACATTGACGAGCTAGCGAGCGAAGTATTTACCTTGGACCTATATTCGGTTCTTAGTTTGTATATTATTATACACTCTTTTTATTTCCGTATTTATACGGGAGATATGTCTCCCGTCTTGTATATTTCTTCTGTAGAATATTATTTCCGTTTTGTAATGACTCTTTTTATTTTATGACACCTTCGTTATGTATTATCATATTTCTTTTATGTATTTAAATAATTTTTTTTCTTTCCGCAAATTTGAGGGTGTCACAACCACCGTCATACGACAGTAACGTCAAACTCAATTGAGCCAATCGTTACTGATTTATGTTGACCAGTTGACTATAATATTAATCATCCCTTTGTATTCTTATTATCGAGATTTATATTTTGTGATCGCACCATTGTTGAGGACATTTACTCCAACAATATCTTGGATGAGGGATTGCATTTAGAATTTGCATCTAGAGCATTTTACATAAGTTTTTTGCATTTTAGTTAGTTCTTGCTTGTTCTTGCTTTCTAGATAGTTTTTGAATTTATCCTAACAAAAAAAATTAAATTGAAAAATTATTGTGTTTATTTGACTTTTTGGTTACCTATCATCCGTATTTCATGTGCATATTTACACCTCTATCTTGCATTTCCCAATTGTAGCTTTTATAAGCTAGTATTTCACGTTAATTGGCACGATTTTGCATACATGGGCATGTCTTGGACATAGTGGGTGAGGGATGGACATTAGACTTAGTAGGCTTGATCTTGAGCTTGGAAAAATACTTAAATTATGAGGTAAAGCCTCCAGTGATTGGTACATCTATACCCGATCCCATTTAGGTTTGAGAGTAGTTTCTCCTTTTTTTTTGCGTTACATCTAAACGCACAAGTATGGTTTTTTTTCATTTTCTATGAGTTTTGTTAACATGATTTGAATTTTGAACCCATTCACATCACTTGCTAACATATAATACCAAATTAAAAATTACCCCTTTCTAGCTATATTAAACCACTACGTACCCTTGTTGAGCTAGTAACTTTCTAAGTGTGTTGGGGTGCTCGTGTATTTTTGGGATTTTCTTGAAGTCTAATGCTATTACAATCTTGTTGAACCGGGGTTGCTGATTCCCGTGTCTTGATGAATAGTGTGCTGAAAAGAAAGAGATAAAATAAAAGAAAAGAAAGAAGCTTGAAAAAATTGTGAAAAGAAAAAAGAAAAAATTGGAAAAATGTGTTGAAAAGAGAAAGAAAGAAGAAAGAATTGCTTCTATGTTTGAAAAAGGAAAATATTTTGGGAAGAATTCTATTGACTTGTAATTCTAAATAGGCCAATATGTTGCTTTTGGCTTTGATTATTGTGCTCGAAAATGATTCGAGGTTAGAATAAGCATCTTTGCAGACTTGGTTATTGCTAAGCTTGATATTAGCTCCACATGACCAAATCATTTGTCCAGCTTCTTACCTATTGTCCCTGTAACACCCGCAAATGTACCCTATTTTTATAGTAAAAATATTTTACGGATACTTTTCAGCAAAATTTAGTTTTAGTTTAGAATTAAATTTTCCGTGTCGAATTTAGAATTTCCGAGTCCGTATTTGGATTTTAAGCGAGATTTCAAGTAAATCACGTCTTAAGACGTCTTTGACTTTTCTTGACTTTTTCCACTCACTCTCTATTTATACTAATACTAACCCTAACTTCCTCACAACTCAACATTTCTTTCTTCCTCACTAAGAAAACCCCAAAAGCATAACTTCCATTTTTGATCCGTCTTAGAATCATCGCTACTCCTTCGTTACTCGCTCAAATTCACGTAAGTTCGTCTTATTCCTTCCCTCTCATCTTGCTCTATCCGTTTTGGTAATAAAATTACCGTCTTTCTCGCTTTTCCATTTATCCGTCTTTCTCAAAGGTGAATTATATTCATCTTTTGTCGTCTTTGTTTAGGTGGAGGCTTTCTAGACCCCGACAAAGATTACTATCTAGTGGAGGAAGGTTTAGATATTGTTTAAAGACGCATAAAGGTAACGGTGAAGGGTTACTCGATATCATTTACGTGTTTTAATGTGTTTTCTATGTTAGTAATCGTATTTGGAATAGGATTAGTATTCATAGAACTTGTGTTGTGGATGATGAGTGTTGTTGGTTGATGATTGTTGATGATAAATAATGATTAGTGATAGTTGATAGTAGTTATTTATGATAATTGAAATTGGATGATTGAAGAGTTATTGTTCTCGGGTAGAAGTGTTCCCAGCCGGGTACCCGGCCGCCGGTTCACCTGACCGGCTGGGACTCACTGCACCGACCCTTTTTCGTAAAATGATCATATCGCCTTCGTTACTTGCTTGTTTTGGGCTTGTGACCTATCGTTGAAATCGTAAGAGGATAACCTATCACCTCAATTTGGAATTTCTGCATTTGCATATATAGAACTCTAGTTAGGACCGTTTGAAGTGGACCCTTGTTTTAGTTAGTTTCCAAACTTGTTGTTTTGAGATAAGATCTATGTTTCCTATTTACTATGCTTCTTAAACTTGGTCTAATGCTTATGTAATCATGTACTGTTTCATGTTTATCAATGTTACATTTATATCATGCTTATATCACTTTGCCTTGTTTTTCTCGTATGCCTTTGGTCCCAGCCGGGTAGCCGGCAAGCGGTCCCCTTGACCGGTTGGGACATACTGTATTTTCTTGTTGGTTTTCGTATGATGATTGGCCTTAGCCGGGTGACCGGCAGCCGGTCCACCTGACCGGCTGAAACCTGCTGGAAGTTTCCTTGTGATTCTCATTTACGTTTTCACTTATAATATTTCCGATGGTTCATTTATCGTATAATTTTACGTAGTGACTTATAATATTAATGTTTTGAATATATGATATTTCTTTCGCTTGTATCACATGTTTTGTGACGGTTTTTACAAAGGTTACGGTTTGAGTACTATTTTTGTTATGTGCTTTGTACTCTCATTCCCTTGGCTACCTCCACGTTCGTAAGGCTGGAATGTCGGAATGGGGAGGTATCCTACTGCTTAATTGCATGTGTTAGTGGGCATACGACGACGTTGTTGGGAGGCGAACGCTTCGTTGATCGACCCGGCCGTCAAATGTTGTGTACTTGCGAGGTGGTGTTATTTGCATGTAGCGTACCGCTTGTTATGTGGCTTGAGCTCTTTTCCGCCTCTTTCGTGAATTATATCGACCGAATTTGGGGTACTCGGCGTCTTTGATTGACCGAGTCTTGGATGCGAAATGTCATCGCTTGTCGAATCGGAAAATGGTTATTCCGAGAGTCTGGCCAGGTTTAGACTAGGAACCGTATTATTATCGTCGTCCTACCAGGAGGAAATTAGTCTACATTTACGAAAGTCATCGTGTATGCTTTCAGGGAAATATTTAATCCCGGGATACCTTTTAATCATACTTGCCATGTAACGGTGCTAGTGCGTTCATTTACCGTGAGAGATGTCGTCATGTGTCGTTGTGTTTGGATGATGATTACATGATTGATTATTCATGATCATAGCATGACTTGGCATGGTTTGTTTGTCGAGTCTCAATCTTATAAAACTTATACCGCTAACGGTGAGATGCAAGCCCTAGTGAGCGTATTCGGTTGCCTAAGAGTGTCTTCCCTGAGTCTTTGTATAACATGATGGATTCGGATTTGTATTCCATATGCTCTTATCATTATACATTGAATTGCCTATTTATCCTTATCGTATTTCACATGTATATCTATATATGCATGTTTCTACTTTTGTATTTCTTTCTATGTACGTTTAATGTGATATGGCTGGGAGAACCCGGAGTTACTCCCCAATGATTGTGGCGTTCAAGTTTTTCATGGATGAACAGGTTGCTTGCATGGATGGCTTTTTGCTTGATATTTTGGGTTCGGGTGTGAGCTAGCGGGCGTTGTCCCTGGATGAAACACCTCTAGACCTTATTTTAGCTAGTTGCTAATTACTTTGACATTGTTAACCTTTTGAGAGACTACGTCTCTTGTTGTAGTATATTTCGTACTTTGGTTTGTAATATTTGACACACCTCGTATTTTCTATCTTGCATGTATAAAGGTTTTTCAAATACCGTATTTCCGCTAATAATTCACATGCTTGTATGTTTTATTTCCGCATTCGCGAGGGTTGTCACAGTCCCTAGCCTTCTTCTTTATCTTCTTGGCTTCTTTTCTTATGGTTTTGATCATGTTTAGCATTGTCTATTAAATTTGGGATACGTACCATACTAGATTGAGGGCGCATTCGCTTAAGTTGTAGATAGGAGACTGTCACATAAATAAAAATTTTTTACCTTGATCACGTAAAGTTTTAGTGTTGAATGTAACGTGAGAGTCCATTATTAAAAGATCATGCAAATGCCGAAAAAAAGTCCTAAGGAAGTCCACTTATGCTACGTCGTTATGTAAATCTCAACCATGTTTTGCACTTTCCCTATGCCAATGTTTTTTTGGGATTTGATTTACAAGCTTGTTAAAGCTTGATGTTGAGATTTGTATGATACTTTGACTACTTGTTGGATACCCTTGCGTTAATTTTGTTTGGTTGCTTGCTCGAGGACAAGAAAGTGTTTAGCTTGGGGGAATTTGATAAGTGAAATATTTGCATAGTTTTATCCCCTAATTTGGCTCGGTTTTACATGTTATTTCCTATATTTATACTATATTTATAGTGATTTTGTGAGCTAATTAATCTCGTGTTGTAGTAGCTTTATGTGCTCTGTCTTGTTTTATGGGAAATAATGTGGTTTCTACGGCTTTTCCTACTTTTTGGCACTTATGTCAACACTCGGAGCTATGAGAAGCAGGTATAGGTCAAGGTTGATAGTGTAGTGATAGCATGGGCATTCCCGAAGAGGGAATTTGACTAAAAAAAGGCCCAAATTGGAAAGGTTTTGCATCCCGTAATCGCAACTCACTTACCTTAGGGGACATGAAAGTCAATATAAGTCAAAGTCAAGAAATCAATGAAGTTCTGAAGGACGGAGAACACATCCCCTATCGGGTTTACCAAAAGGGCATGCGTAAAGAGATATTTTTGTAGGAATTTGAAAGGGCACCTCGTAACTGACATCCCCGATCGGGGAAGCCTAAGCCCGATCGAGGACGTGTTATTCTACACGCCTATCATTTCCTTTGCTCGATCTTTATTGATATATTGATGGCTATATTGATGAGGATTAAAAGCACGACGTCCCTATGCAGCAATAAAAGGAGGGTTGCAGTACCTTATTTTCAACATCCAACCATCCAAGAATCATCATCTATTCTTATCTCCTAGAAAACACAAAAAGAATAGTGTAGTTGTTCGTAGAGTAGTTCTTAGTTCTTAGTTCTTAGTTTCTAGTTCTTGTTTTGGTTTTCATTATATTGTTCTTGTAAGGAATCCTTCTTTTTAATCTACATTTCCCATTGCCTAAACTCCTTTGGTAATTTCTAATCTTATGCTTTACTTTATCTTGTTTTCAATTATGCGATTTCCATTTAACTTTTGATTAATGTTTTTAATATCTATCACCATAGTTAGAATAAAGAAAGTTCTCATCTTATGATCTTATCACTTAACTTTAGTCCTTCTTATTTCTGTTTCTAATCTTCATTTTCATTATGGTTATTATCGTTATCATTATAAACTATACTCTACAGAATATATCATGGTAGTAGTCTTGAATCTAGTAGTTGTAGTTTTGATTTTCTTGTTAATAATGCATAGGTAACTTTGTACTAGGGATGGGTTAGCATAAAAGTTTAGTTATATTAGTGCCCATGATTAAATGTTTGTATGCGTCTTATTCTATTCTAAGAACGAGAGTCAGAATAGTGGCAATAGTAATAGTTTAACGACCTAGTAAGAATCGAAAGAATGTTAGGATTCATCATATAGTCGATAATGATCCGAAAGGAATGTACCCTGTGGGTCTTGGGTAATTTGAACCTTGTTAGAATCATGATCAACAATTCTAGGTAAAATTAAATTATATGTGAAATCCCATTCCCTAGACCCTTTTTCTTTATTTAATTTCTAGCATTTGAATTCACTTTCATTTCATAGTTTAATTGTGTTTTTCTATCACAGTTATTTTTAATTGCAAAGTAAAGTGACAAACCATCTCAATTAATCGTGCTAGATAAAAATCAACCACATCCTTTTACAATATATCTTCCGTCTCCCCGAGATCGTCCCATGAATTCCCTAATACATTCGTATATTATTAGCCTTGCCCAAGGGTAAATTTATCTTTGATTTGGGTACACGACTAACCCCATCAGCGGTAGATTCAAACAAGCATAACGTCACTCAACACAATCAATGTAACAACCCGAAAAGTACCCGATTTTTCTAGTAAAAATATTTACTAACACTTTTCAGTAGAACTTAAGTTTTTAAAATAGGAATTTTTGTTCCGAGTCTTATTTTGAAATTCCGCGTTCGTATTTGGAATTTTTGAGAGATTTCATGAAAAGACCGTTTTTAGTCATCTTTGACTTTTCTTGACTTTTAAGTCGTCTTTGACTTTTCTTGACTTTTAAAAGTCGTCATTGACTTTTCTTGACTTTTAAGTCGTCCTAAACTTTTCTTGACTTTTAAGTCATCTTCGACTTTTCTCGACTTTTCAGTCAACTTTGACTTCCGTTGACTTTTTCCCGACTCGCCTCATACGTTTGAGGACCGAAATTTTATTTAAAAAAATAATATATTTGATTTATTTTTATTTAGATTTATTAAGATTTATCATAATTTAATATAATTATTTTGAATTTATTCGGAATTTAAAGAATAACGTTTACGGTTTTAACCGAACGTCATTTAACTATTCCCGACTCATCGTAAATCCCGTAACAAAATCGAAACTCGACTTTGGCATGAGTCACACGCCCAGGTCATCGTTTTCCACTCACTTGAGATATTTTAATTGTTTCGATTAAACTAATACAAATATCTAAGATATTTGTAGCTTTATCGATCCGTCCGTTTAAATTACGCAAATCGCTCAAAATCAGACCCGATTCCTACCCATTTCACACGCCCATGTCACCTATTTTTCACTCATGTTAGATATTTTAATTAATATGATTAAACTAATAATAATATCTAAGATATTTGTAACTTTATCGGTCTGTCAACTTAAATTCCGCAATCGCTTAAAAACAGACCCGATTTGTCTTCATTTCTCACGTCTCCTTTGTCCTCTCTTTGACCTTGATATTTTCTTTCTTTTCATTTTAATAACATACTATCTTGATATTTAGTATAATTAACTTTATCGTTAATTATATTTAATCGATTACCGTAAAATAATTATTAATCGCGAGTCAATTCCGTAACAATAATTTCAAAAACCCGACATCCATCTTGGCCTATATTTACACGGCTCACACACACACTCCACTCACAAACAACTTTTCATTTTTACAACAAATCAAATAAAGATCAAAATATCACTTTCTTTAATCGTTCTTCGTGTTCTTCGTCGTTCATCTTTTGTTCTTCATCGTTCTTGAGCAAAACCTTCATAACATCTTCGTTTCTTAATTAAATCCGTCCTAACTTATAATTCTAGAATCTCCTCTTCGCTCCTCATCTTCATGTACGGTTTAATTTAAATTCCGTCAAGATCGTTTTCAACACTTTAATTATGGAAATTTATATTTTAAGTTCTAATAATGTTTTTCTTGTCTTTTCTTATAGGGGACGATTTTGAAGACGAGTTTGGAGACTCGTATATTTTGGGTGAAGATTAGTAGGAGGGTTTCTTATTATATATATACTTCTTATTATTTTGGTGCTAATTGTTTTGCTAGCTAAGGTACCAATTCCGTTTTACTCGACGAATAAATGTCACATAGCTTTAGTTTTTGTTCATGTTATGGTTATTTATGATCTTAGTTAGTAACATAGCCTTTAGTTTTGTTTCTTTTGATTTTGGTTCATCTTTGTTTTTGGTTCATGTTTTTATGATTGGTGGATTTTTAGTAGTAATATGATAAGGAGTGATTTTCATCATGTTGTATGAATTTTGATGATTTTTCATAAGTTATGATTTTTATGATTTTGTATGAATTTATAATAGGTTTAGTGTTCTTGGTAAATTTGGATGATTTTCCATAAGTTATGATTTTTATGATTTTGTATGAATTTATAATATGTTTAATGTTTTGATGAATTTTGATGATTTTTAAGAAGTTATGATTTTTAAGTTGTTTAGGAAATTTTAACAAGTTTAGTGTTCTTGAAGAATTTTGATGATTTTTTTTATAAGTTATGATTTTTATGTTGTTTAGGGAATTTTAATATGTTTAGTGTTCTTGAGGAATTTGGATGAATTATGTTAGTCATGATTTTTGTATGATGGTTGTTAGAATGGTTGTTTGATGATTAAAACATGTTAGAAATTAATTGGTGTTGGTTTGTTGGTGAACCGTGGGGAAGGGGGCTGAACCGGACCAACCAGACCGGTCCAGGCCGGTTCAGACCCGGTCTGGGTTGGTCAAGGTGGGTCCGGGTTTTGGTCTTTGGGTTGTGTCGATGTTTGATTGGTTGGTTGTTGTTTTGACGGATTTTAAAAATGTTAAAGCATGCGGGAAATATTAGGAAACGGTTTTAATGAAAGTTGTAAAAATCTGCCATTTTGAGCCAAAACAGGCCGTGGGCCCATCCAGGCCCATATTGGGTCCGGCCCATTTCAGCCCGTGGGTCCCACTTTGGGACTTGTGACGGTTTTTGAGTTATCGTCATTTTTATCGCGTTTTGTAATAATTAGCAAGCGAGAAATATTAATCAGTAAAATATTTAATTAAAAAGGTTTTTCATTAAATTATTATTTCTCACATGTTAGAAATTATAAGACGAGATCGTAGTTTAATTTACTATCCTTTTAGTCAAACGGGGTTTTGGGTATTATATAATCTAATTCACATGGTAGAAGTTTTATTAAAATAACATGTAATGAATATGTTGATTTTATGTCTATGTGATAAAGACTCTGTTTCTAGCCGGTTTGATCCAACGGGTTTGGTCAAACTAAGATATAGTCAGCCCCGATTTGACTGATGACCCGTCGCGGGACTCGGGTCGGGGATTTGTCTTCAAGTATGGTTGTATTTAATTAATGAATTAGCCTTAGTAGATATGAGGCGATATGATATTTGATTATTATTGATATGCAAGTAGTCACATGATAGGATGTTTTCCCGTGACTGATTTATTATATGGTTGGTGTCGTGTTGACTAAGTACCCATAGAGAATTATGGATATATGGCGTCTTGACCATTCTAATTATAAATGAGTAGCTTGGACCATGACATTGATAGGCCCGTACTATCTTTAACGAGCATATGGAGTTCACTGCTTGATAGCTTTTGTGTCTCGGCTTGGTGGGTTTATATCCAAGTTGGGGCATGGCTGCCTGATCCGTTTTGGGACTGGAGCCAGCTTAAGTACTAGCCATCTTTGCTTAGGGGGTCGCCTAGTAGAGTTTCTCGTGTACGGTTATGTCATGAGACGGGGAATGGAATAGCTGTTGTCGCTAGGTCTGATCAGTCTAGGACTAGGATGTTTTCCTACCATGTGGTATAGCCTCGAGTTACAGATGACTATTGACGGTTCTAAGAACTTATGCCTGTTTGTAGAAGTATTGGTCTTTATGTTTGTATGATTCTATGAGTTCTAGAAGGTGAGATGCAAGCCGGCTAGGATTGATAGAGTTTGGATTAACGGTTGTTAACTGATTCACATGATTACGTGTTGAATAGGGTTTGAGTGTATAAGGGCCATGTTACTTGGTAACCGCTGAGCCAGCATACCAGCTTCCCTACCTCGAGTTATATTTTATTACGAATTCACATGATAGCTTTCATATGCTAGGTTATATGTTAGTTAACTGTTTCATAACATGAAAAGCATATTATATATGTTAAGGTTTTGTATTTGCTATATACATTGCTTTTATGTTTTTTATGTTTCATTAAACTCGACATTTCGTGGCTGGGAGAACTCGGAGTTACTCCCCACTGACTGTGGCTTCCGTGTTTATATTTAATGCGGTCGAACAGGTGGTGATGCATATTTTGGGTACATGGACGAGCTAGCGAGCGAAGTATTTACCTTGGACCTATATTCGGTTCATAGTTTGTAGATTATTATACACTCTTTT
>JAIUZE010024206.1:8008-31616 GCA_022085475.1 Heliosperma pusillum | reverse complement strand
AATTATTTAATCGTCCGTCCTACGAGAGGATTAGAGTCTTGTGTGTACGAAACGTCTTATCGTACATGATTCCGGGAAACGTCTTATCCCGTGAATTTGTTTGTCTGGGTCATGAGTATACTAAACGTCTTATCGTATACGGTTCAGGGAAACGTCTTATCCTGTGGACTTCCATTGGCTTGTCTTGCTATTGTACACGATGCTAGTGCGTTTTATTTACCGTGAGAGATGTCGTTAATATATTGGTATGGTTGGATGAATGATTATATGATTGATCATTGAATGACTTGGTATGGTTTGTTTGTCGAGTCTCAATCTTATCAAGTATATGCCGCTAATGGTGAGATGTAAGCCCTAGTGAGTATATAGTTGCCTAAGGGTGTCTTTCCCGAGTCTTGGAATAACATGATGGTTTCGGAATTGATTTACACATGATCTTATCATTATATCTCGTATTGCCTATCTTTTCTTATCGTAACTCACATGTATATTATATATGCATGCTCTACTTTCGTATTTCCTTATATGTACGTTAAAGGTGATATGGCTGGGAGAACCCGGAGTTACTCCCCACTGACTGTGGCGTTCATGTTTTTCATGAATGAACAGGTTGCTTGCTTGGATGCCTTTTTGGATATGATGTTTTGGGGTTCGGGTGTGAGCTAGCGGGCATTGTCCCTGGAAGTTTTCACCTCTAGACGATATTAGCTAGTTTTGCTAAACACTTGTTCTTTGCTAACATTTTAAGAGACCCCGTCTCTTTGTTGTATTTCCTTACTTAGTTGTAATATTTTGACACTCCTCGTGTTATATAACTTGCATGTTTAAAGGTTTTTAAAATACCGTATTTCCGCATATCTTTTCACATGCTTGTATGTTTTATCTTTCCGCATTCGCGAGGGTTGTCACAGTTGGTATCAGAGCTTTGATCGCTCCCGACGCACACACGTGAACCCTAACTTAAACTACTTGACCTTGAAATAATAAATGAGAGAGTTGGGTAGAAGTTAAGGACTTTAATTGGTAGTCTTTGTGTTTATGCTAATTGATAGGAGTAACTTAATTTGTTTGTGTTTCTTATGAAGATGGTTAGACCGCGATTAGCTGAGAACGTTATGATGGAAGCTCTTGCTCAAGTGCTGAAAAATCAGCAAGATGCAGCTTTAGCTCATGCCAACCAAGTTCCCCCTAGAAGGGAGGATAACCATCAGGGTGGCTATGCTTGGGTGGCGGGGCAAATTGCAAGGAGTAAAATTGTACCTTATGGTGGAGAACCGGACCCTACAGAGTTATCCGGTTGGTTCCGTGAAATGGAGAAGCAGTTTTGAAACACCAACTTAGGGGTCAATGGTGTTTTGCAAAGGACTCAATATTCACACAAACAACCCAAGGACTGTTTTGAAATTGCATCAATAAAACATATGAAACAAGGCTATTTTGTGGGATAGTTTTCTGGTTTTTGTAACAAATAAGTAAAGGATAGGGTAGAGGATAAACAACAACTAAGACAAGCACAAGTTGATGTGAATTCTCATGTTTAAACCCATAGGATAGAAACCCTGAACTTGGGCTGTCAAGACTAGCACAAACAGTTCAAGAACAGTGAGTCCTAAACTCAACTCACTCACTAAGACTAGCACAAGTGAATGGATTAAGCTTAGGCCAACAAACTAAGACTAGCACAAGTTTGTTGAGATTTGTGTTAACTAAGACTTGCACAAGTTAACTGAAGAGAGTAACAACTCCTTGTTTTTCATTCATTCATATTCTGATTATTACAAAGGACTAAAGGCTCTTTATATAGAGCATTACAAAAGATCTCTACCATACAACATAAAGCTACATCTAAGGGCTTGCAATGAGCCTTACAAGGATACAAAACAGATGCAAAAGTCTACTAATAAGACGAGCTTGGACAGACTGCAATTTGGACAGAAAAGCAACTGAAAAAGTAAGCTTGTCCCTTTCCTGAAATGGCATTGTTGAGCAGTTTTCTTTTGGGGCTTGTCTTGGCTCCCTTTTGCTACCACATGATGTTCACACGTTTTGGATCATTCAAGGATCAACTTGTAGCCTTGGACGTGCACTTCAAAGTACTTGAGCATATACAAACAACCTTGCTGAACACAAGTGCTAAGCTGACTTTCAGTAGCATTTTCTGAAATCATACATGTCTTGCAGGCTTCATAACTCCTTCATTAGGATGAATTTTAAGGCTCATGATATCTCATTTTAAAGCTAAATGTGTTAGCTTTCATGTCAAAAAAGAAGCAACCCCAAATGATGTATAAAACTCTAGATACAGAGGTTTGAGTACTAGCAGGTCGCTTGACTGTTGTACAGCAGCATTCCAGATTCCAGAGGTATCTTGCAGATGCTATAATTTTCTGCACAGATAGAATTAGGAAACCCATGAATAGCCAAATTGAAGCTATATGAGTTAGCTTCCTTCTCCAATTGGAATCATGCAAAAAAAGTTCCTGGAACTTCCGTTATAAGCCTTTAAGTGAATACAGGTCAGAAGTGAATGCTCATCAGTCTTCTTGTGCAGCAGCATGAACTTTGAAAAATCATATCTCCCAACTCAGATGGGTAAAAAATGCCCATGATGATTCAAATGAAAGCTAAAGTTGTTAGCTTTCACCTCCAAAAAGAATCAACCAAAAATATCCGTCAAATATTGAGTTATGGACATTTTAGTACTGACAAGTCATTTCAGGAGAATAGCATTGCATTCTGCGTGACAGTCTTTGAAGATCAATTGTGACAAATTTGCTCGATGAATCTTGTTGATTCCAAAGCCATAAGAAAGAGGACATCTTCAAGATTATCTCCATATGAAGAACATATTTTCTAACCAAGTAAAACTCGAGATATGAGCAATTGAACTCAGACCTGAATTCCTGAACAATTGAAGTATTTCAAATAGGCACTTTGTTCAGTTTTGCTCCTAAATTGCATCCAATGGTGATGACTGCTTGGTTAATCTTTATCTCCTAATTCTTTATGAAATATGGAAAGGAAACACCCCCCGGGCCCCTGCTTCAACTCTCCCCAAGTTCAAAAAATTTGACCTCAAATTTGGAATGCAAAACATCACTTATAATCAACATAGGCCACCACAAAAAACTGAGTTCAGTCTTCTTATTGAGAGCAATTATAATATGCTCTTAGATAGTGTATCTCGCTGAAGCTTCAGAAGATTCAAGAGGTGAGTTCACCTTGAATACTACTTCACGAGGTATGTTCTTGTGATTCCCACCTGGATCATAGATGAGAATGACATAGCTGATTTTTGGAGTCACCATGATCCCAAGTTCAGTTTGCTCCTTGAGAAACTTGTCATTTACCCTTCCTAGATCAGTTAACATGGCAGCCTGTCTTGGTATCATAGAAGCATCACCCTTAATTTCAGTAATAAGAATTGGAAACTTCATAACTAGGCCTAAAATTTGTGCACTAACAAAAGGCTCTTTGCTTCCACATGTGCCCATTCCTTTGTTCCTGTCAATTGAGTTCATGTACCCTTTTCTCATGACGTAGATTTTGAAGTATAACTTAGAGCTGGTGCAGGAGGTCAGAGTTTGAGCACTTGAGCATTTGACAAAGCAAGAACACCCCTTTGATTCATCCCTAACTGAATCCCTACATATTTGACTCTCAAAGGAACTCAAGAATTGATCCATATTAAAGCTTATAAGTTGCTGCAACCTTGAGTCTATGGACAGCTCTAAAGGGTTCAAAATAGCAACTTGTTCTTTGCTAACACTATGAAACAGGTTAAAGGTTGTACATGCTTGTTCTTCCTCTTGTTTGGCATCCTCAAATGTGGAGTTGAGTGCGGTTTTAATCTCAAAACATTGGCTTTCCAAAACAACAGTACATGAATCAATGGTTTCATCATAAGCACCCATGACTCTTGGTTCAATGCATTTAGAATCTAGACAAACAATAACATCCTCTTGGTGTAAACCTTTCTCATTTCCAACAGTTTTCATGACTTCTAGGCTGTCACTTTTAGCCAAGGATTCAGAATTTCCATGTCTTGCTAAGCTATTCTCCACACACAAAGCAAACTCAAGCATTTCGCCATAGGAATACATCATTTCTAAATCGATTCTTTTAGAAACTTCAGATTTTAAACCATGGTAAAATCTAACTCCCATTTGGACAGAATCAACTCTTTTGTCACACACAAAGTGTAATTCTTCAAACAACCTAGCATACTCATGAACACTTAAGGCATTTTGTGTAAGGTTCTTAAGTTCACTCCACAAATCACTCAAGATAGAACAAGTAAGATATTTTGACCACATGTATGAGTGAAGCTTGGACCAAGACTTTATCTTACCCTTCCCTACCATTGTCCTTGAAAGATTAAGACCATTATACCACAACAAAGCAAATTCCCTTAAACAAGACACAACCAGGTCACACTTCACTGAATCAGAAAAATGATGGTTCTTAAAGAAGCTTTCAACCTCATATAACCAAGAAACAAAAGTCCTACCATTTCTACCATCAAACATAGGAAGTAATGGTGTTTTACCTCTGACTTTAAGGACATGAGAGAACTTACACGACTCGTTTAGTAGGGTGTGTTCTACTTGGCCTAAGTCAGGTGGTTTTGGTTCCCTTGGCACCCTATGACTGCTAGTTGCTTCTCCTTTAGGCATATCACCTTCATCCTTTATCTTTAGGCCTTGTAAACTCCTTATAGCTGCTTCCATGGACTTGGAAATAGAGCCAAGTTCAGGAGAATTCAACTTAAGACAAGGAACATAAGGGAGAGTACTCTTGGCTACTGATTTTCTCATGAAAAATCAGAATGCAATACCTTTGACAAAACTGAATTTTTGATGCTCAAGGATGCAAAAAACAAGACTAACACAAGATAGAACTTGTGCTAATCCTAGCTCTGATAACCAATTTGAAACACCAACTTAGGGGTCAATGGTGTTTTGCAAATGACTCAATATTCACACAAACAACCCAAGGACTGTTTTGAATTTGCAACAATAAAACATATGAAACAAGGCTATTTTTGTGGGATAGTTTTCTGGTTTTTGTAACAAATAAGTAAAGGATAGGGTAGAGGATAAACAACAACTAAGACAAGCACAAGTTGATGTGAATTCTCATGTTTAAACCCATAGGATAGAAACCCTGAACTTGGGCTGTCAAGACTAGCACAAACAGTTCAAGAACAGTGAGTCCTAAACTCAACTCACTCACTAAGACTAGCACAAGTGAATGGATTAAGCTTAGGCCAACAAACTAAGACTAGCACAAGTTTGTTGAGATTTGTGTTAACTAAGACTTGCACAAGTTAACTGAAGAGAGTAACAACTCCTTGTTTTTCATTCATTCATATTCTGATTATTACAAAGGACTAAAGGCTCTTTATATAGAGCATTACAAAAGATCTCTACCATACAACATAAAGCTACATTTAAGGGCTTGCAATGAGCCTTACAAGGATACAAAACAGATGCAAAAGTCTACTAATAAGACGAGCTTGGACAGACTGCAATTTGGACAGAAAAGCAACTGAAAAAGTAAGCTTGTCCCTTTCCTGAAATGGCATTGTTGAGCAGTTTTCTTTTGGGGCTTGTCTTGGCTCCCTTTTGCTACCACATGATGTTCACACGTTTTGGATCATTCAAGGATCAACTTGTAGCCTTGGACGTGCACTTCAAAGTACTTGAGCATATACAAACAACCTTGCTGAACACAAGTGCTAAGCTGACTTTCAGTAGCATTTTCTGAAATCATACATGTCTTGCAGGCTTCATAACTCCTTCATTAGGATGAATTTTAAGGCTCATGATATCTCATTTTAAAGCTAAATGTGTTAGCTTTCATGTCAAAAAAGAAGCAACCCCAAATGATGTATAATACTCTAGATACAGAGGTTTGAGTACTAGAAGGTCGCTTGACTGTTGTACAGCAGCATTCCAGATTCCAGAGGTATCTTGCAGATGCTATAATATTCTGCACAGATAGAATTAGGAAACCCATGAATAGCCAAATTGAAGCTATATGAGTTAGCTTCCTTCTCCAATTGGAATCATGCAAAAACAGTTCCTGGAACTTCCGTTATAAGCCTTTAAGTGAATACAGGTCAGAAGTGAATGCTCATCAGTCTTCTTGTGCAGCAGCATGAACTTTGAAAAATCATATCTCCCAACTCAGATGGGTAAAAAATGCCCATGATGATTCAAATGAAAGCTAAAGTTGTTAGCTTTCACCTCCAAAAAGAATCAACCAAAAATATCCGTCAAATATTGAGTTATGGACATTTTAGTACTGACAAGTCATTTCAGGAGAATAGCATTGCATTCTGCGTGACAGTCTTTGAAGATCAATTGTGACAAATTTGCTCGATGAATCTTGTTGATTCCAAAGCCATAAGAAAGAGGACATCTTCAAGATTATCTCCATATGAAGAACATATTTTCTAACCAAGTAAAACTCGAGATATGAGCAATTGAACTCAGACCTGAATTCCTGAACAATTGAAGTATTTCAAATAGGCACTTTGTTCAGTTTTGCTCCTAAATTGCATCCAATGGTGATGACTGCTTGGTTAATCTTTATCTCCTAATTCTTTATGAAATATGGAAAGGAAACACCCCCCGGGCCCCTGCTTCAAGTTTGATCTATACCAAGTCCGAGAAGAGGACAAGGTTAGGATCGCAAAGCACTTTCTGGTGAGGGAAGCCGACAACTGGTGGGCTATTACAAGTGCCACCGCAACTCTTGAAGAGGACTTTAACTGGGCTTGCTTTAAAGCTCTTGTGGAGGGTAGATTTTATCCTAAAGAGCTTAAACAGCAAAGGCTCAAGGAGTTTATAGACTTTAAGCAAGGCAACCTATCCGCTCAAGAGTTTACTACGGAGTTTAATAAGCTTGCGCATTTCGCTCCGAGGCTTATTCGTGATGATGAAGACCGTGCATTCTACTACCGTAACAAGTTGAGTGCCGTTCTTCAAAGTAAGGTAAGGAGGAGCTCTACTTCTTTCGGGGAGTTGTATGATGATGCCCTTTGGGCGGAGAACTCAATGAAGGCCGTTAGAGATGAAGCGAAGATGAAGAATCACTCTCCTTCCCCCTCTTTCAATCCAAGGTCAAACTTCAATGACAAAAGATCTCTCGCTCCTTCTTCTTCTAATGCCTATTCTAACAAGAGGCGTTTCAATGCTCCCTCAAACTCCAATGCAAGATCACTTGCTCCTTTTCTCCCTCAAGCTATCTCAAATGCGGCTCCTAGGCCCAATGCTTTCCCTCAAGCTCAAGGACGAATGTGTGACGGTTGTAGGGGACCCGTTCATCCCGGAGTTGGATGCTATGATAGGCCCCTGTTTTGCTTTTTCTGCAAGAAGCCGGGTCACCGCTTTCGTGATTGCCCCGACCGTCAGAATCCCGCACCTGGTGCCAAAGCTAAGGGATCCATCTTTGTACTCAGCCGAGCCGAAGCTAATGCTCACCCGGAGATCGTGACTGGTAGGTTCTTTTCCTTAGATCAATTTCGTTTTCCTTCTCCGCTTTCATCTTTTCCATCAGATCGTAGTTCTTGCTTGATGCCTCCTAGTGTTCATAAGTATCATGTCCGTCTTCCATAATCTCTTGTGAGGTAGTTTTCTCTTTAGCTAATGTAAGGTTTAGTGGTTGTATTTTGATGATGCGCTAAGTATGGTACTTACCCACCCTATGGAGCTGGATTCATGTTTAAGTGACTATAAGGAATTAAGAATAAGTAGGTTGAACCTCTCTTGATGATTTTAGACTTTGAATCTTGATATTGTAATATCACCTTGAGGATCGAATAGATCGTAATGATAGTTTGTTGTTGTTAAGGATTATAGTGGTTGCTTTAAAGATTACTTGAGAGTTTATTACCCTTATATGTTGGACCCTAGCAATAATGTTTACTTTATGGAATTTGGACTTGGTGACCAATCTCGAAGAAAATTTTCATAAGCAAAGACCGATACATTTTGAGTTTTGATGGGTTAGATGATTTGATTAATTGAAGTATCGCCTTGTGTTTGGCAATATGTATGATTTGGAATTTGTACTCATTCTTTGTTTGAGGAATTGTGTTTTGACTTTTGTGGATGAAAAAGTCCTTGTAAATTTAGGATAATGGGTTTGAAGTAAATTGGATTAAAGGATTTCATGGTAAGTCTTTTACTTGGTGGTTGTTAGTGATCAGGTTTGCATAGATAAATATTTTGTTGATAGTTTCTAGTAAGAGTTTTAATGGAGCTAAGAAGATTGGAGTGCGTAGTGAAATTTCTATGTGGATTGTTAGTGGTGGAGTCTACCATACCGATGGACCTTAGAAGATTCTAATTGAATTTGAATAATTGGAAGTTGTTACTCGAAGTTTATGGTTATGAAATATTTTAGTAGGAATCTGATGATTTAAAATGTTGAAGATATTTTTGCACTCTCTTGAGGACTAGTTTACTTGTGCGGTTAGTAAGGTCGAGTTGCGATCGACATTTGAATTTTTCATAGATGGAAGATAGTAATGTTGTTCATTCCTCTCTTTTCCCTCAATCTGACCCTTACTCAATCCGCTACTTTTCAATCCTTCCCCTTTCTAGTCCATTTTACTCGTTTGGACGTATCTCTTAGTATCACGATTTGTGATTTTGATGTTCGAGTTCGCTCTAAGTTCGTGTAATGTCTTCTTATTTTGATTCTATTCTTGAGAAAACTTTCAAATCTCCATATCGTAATCCTAATTTAATCTTTTTAAAATAGTTTAAAGATGGTTTGTGTACCCTCTTTTGGAGAAAGTAGATTTCTTTCCCTTTTATATTTGGATTTTGTGTTGGGTTGGCTGTTTGGGCTTGTTATTGGAGACGTCTGGTGACTAGTCTGACACTTACTAACACCTGTTTTGATTTTCGATTTCACTATTTCGGCATTGATTTAATTTTTGATAGCTAGAGTTCTCGTTCATGACGGGCACTCTTGTGATTCGTAAATAAAGTTTCTCACTTATGAAAAATTTACTTAAAGCGTTTTCGAGAAGAACATCATTTCATAAATGTTTTCCCTTATAAAAGTTTTCGTGTTGATTTTGTAAACCGATTCGTGTCCTTGATACTTTTGTTTTCTACTCTCAAGTTTCGAGGACGAAACTTTTTAAAAGGAGGGGTGATTGTAACACCCGGAAATGTACCCTATTTTTCTAGTAGAAATATTTTACGAGATCTTTTCAGCAAATTTAAGTTTTAATTTGGAATTTTAAGTTTCGAGTCGAATTTAGAATTTCCGAGTTCGTATTTGGAATTTCTGCGAGATTTTATGAAAATCCCGTCTTAAGGCGAGTTTGACTTTTCTTGACTTTTGAGTCGGGCTTGACTTTCTTGACTTGGAAACCGTCTTTGACTTTTTCCTTCATAACTCACACAACTCCCTCCCTTAACCTAATTTTTCATTCATCACAAAATCAAGCACAAAACCCTTTCTTCTACCTTAAGAAACTTTCCCTCTTTGAATATCGATCTTAGAATTGTCGTAACTTCTTCGTTACTTGATAGAATTTACGTAAGTTTATCTTATTCTTCTTCCCGTACCTTCCTCTATCCGTATTGATATTAAAATCATCGTCTTTCTCGCTTTCCAAATTTCCCGTCTTTCTCAAGATGAACTTTATTCATCTTTTTACGATCTATTTGTAGGTGGAGACCTCCAAGATCCCGACAAAGACTATTTCCTTATAGAAGAGGAGCTTGACGATTAGTAGAGACGCTTAAAGGTAACGGTGAAGGGTTACTCGGTATCATTTACGTGTTTTACATGTTTATATGCTAGGAAATCGTATTTAGAATACGATTAGGAAGCTTAGAAATCATGCTATGATTAATGAATGTTGTTATATGATGATTATGGATGATATATATTGATTGTTGATGATTATTAGAATTGATTTATGAGAATTGAAATGGATTGAATATGTAAAGGAAGCTCACGGATGAAGGAGTGTTCCTGGCCGGTCGACCGGCCGCCGGTCTGCCAACCGGCTGGGAACACATCAGTAACAATGTTGAAGTTTTATGTGAAATTTGTATAGGGGCTCTGAGCCGGTCGACCGGCCGCCGGTCCATCGACCGGCCTGGACCACCTCAGTAGTGATGTTTGGATTGTTGGTAGTGTGCTCTGTGCCGGCCCACCGGCCGCCGGTCCACAGACCGGCCTGGAGCACATTTCTCTGTTTTCTATGATTTTTGGTTTTGCCTTGTGTTCTGAGCCGGCCTACCGGCCGCCTCCCTCCTGACCGGCCTGGAACACGGCTGTGTTCTTTTCATATAATTTCTAAAACTCGTAATTTATAATAGTTCGCATGATCCGTTTATCGTATAATTTTACGTAACGACTTGTAATATTCATGTTTTGGATATATGATATTCTATTCGCTTGTATCACATGTTTCGTGACGGTTTTCGATATATCCCTCTTTCGAGTCGGTTTTACATATGTTATGAATTGAGCACTAATGATCATGTGCTTTGAACTCTCATTTCCCGGCTACACCTTATACTCGTTAGACTGGAATGTCGGAGCGATGGGGTGTATCCTTGATGCTTGTATGCATGTTTAGTGGGGATATGACGACGTTGTTAGGAGGTGAACGCAATGCGTTGATCGACCCGGCCGTCAAATGTTGTATACTTGCGAGGTGGTGTTATTGCATGTAGCGTACTAGCTTGACTTTTGACTATAGATCTCTTTCCGCCTCTTTCGTGAATTGATCTACCGAATTTGGGGTACTCGGCGTCTATGATTGACCGAGTCTTGGATGTGGAACGTCTTACCACATGTCGAATCGGAACATGTCTTATTCCGAGAGTCTGGCCAGATTTAGACTAGGACCGTATTATTATCGTCGTCCTACCGAGAGGATTAGAGTCTTGTGTGTACGAAACGTCTTATCGTACATGATTCCGGGAAACGTCTTATCCCGTGAATTTGTTTTGTCTGGGTCATGAGTATACGAAACGTCTTATCGTATACGGTTCAGGGAAACGTCTTATCCTGTGGACTTCCATTGGCTTGTCTTGCTATTGTACACGATGCTAGTGCGTTTCATTTACCGTGAGAGATGTCGTCAATATATTGGTATGGTTGGATGAATGATTATATGATTGATCATTGAATGACTTGGTATGGTTTGTTTGTCGAGTCTCAATCTTATCAAGTTATATGCCGCTAACGGTGAGATGTAAGCCCTAGTGAGTATATAGTTGCCTAAGGGTGTCTTTCCCGAGTCTTTGAATAACATGATGGTTTCGGAATTGATTTCCACATGATCTTATCATTATATCCGTATTGCCTATCTTTTCTTATCGTAACTCACATGTATATCTATATATGCATGCTCTACTTTTGTATTTCCTTATATGTACGTTAAAGGTGATATGGCTGGGAGAACCCGGAGTTACTCCCCACTGACTGTGGCGTTCATGTTTTTCATGAATGAACAGGTTGCTTGCATGGATTGACTTTTTGGATATGATATTTTGGGGTTCGGGTGTGAGCTAGCGGGCGTTGTCCCTGGAAGTTTTCACCTCTAGACGATATTAGCTAGTTTTGCTAAACACTTGTTCTTTGCTAACATTTTAAGAGACCCCGTCTCTTTGTTGTATTTTGTACTTAGTTGTAATATTTTGACACTCCTCGTGTTATATATCTTGCATGTATAAAAGTTTTTAAAATACCGTATTTCCGCATATTATTTCACATGCTTGTATGTTTTATATTTCCGCATTCGCGAGGGTTGTCACAGTTGGTATCAGAGCTTTGATCGCTCCCGACGCACACACGTGAACCCTAACTTAAACTACTTGACCTTGAAATAATAAATGAGAGAGTTGGGTAGAAGTTAAGGACTTTAATTGGTAGTCTTTGTGTTTATGCTAATTGATAGGAGTAACTTAATTTGTTTGTGTTTCTTATGAAGATGGTTAGACCGCGATTAGCTGAGAACGTTATGATGGAAGCTCTTGCTCAAGTGCTGAAAAATCAGCAAGATGCAGCTTTAGCTCATGCCAACCAAGTTCCCCCTAGAAGGGAGGATAACCATCAGGGTGGCTATGCTTGGGTGGCGGGGCAAATTGCAAGGAGTAAAATTGTACCTTATGGTGTAGAACCGGATCCTACGGAGTTATCCGGTTGGTTCCGTGAAATGGAGAAGCAGTTCGATCTATACCAAGTCCGAGAAGAGGACAAGGTGAGGATAGCAAAGAACTTCTTGGTGAGAGAAGCCGACAACTGGTGGGCTATCACAAGTGCCACCGCAACTCTTGAAGAGGACTTTAACTGGGCTTGCTTTAAAGCTCTTGTGGAGGGTAGATTTTATCCTAAAGAGCTTAAACAGCAAAGGCTCAAGGAGTTCATAGACTTTAAGCAAGGCAACCTATCCGCTCAAGAGTTTACTACGGAGTTTAATAAGCTTGCGCATTTCGCTCCGAGGCTTATTCGTGATGATGAAGACCGTGCATTCTATTACCGTAACAAGTTGAGTGCAGTTCTTCAAAGTAAGGTAAGGAGGAGCTCTACTTCTTTCGGGGAGTTGTATGATGATGCCCTTTGGGCGGAGAACTCAATGAAGGCCGTTAGTGATGAAGCGAAGATGAAGAATCTATCTCCTTCCCCCTCTTTCAATCCGAGGTCAAACTTCAATGACAAAAGATCCCTCGCTCCTTCTTCTTCTAATGCCTATGCTAACAAGAGGCGTTTCAATGCTCCCTCAAACTCCAATGCAAGATCACTTGCTCCTTTTCACCCTCAAGCTATCTCAAATGCGGCTCCTAGGCCCAATGCTTTCCCTCAAGCTCAAGGACGAATGTGTGACGGTTGTAGGGGACCCGTTCATCCCGGAGTTGGATGCTATGATAGGCCCCTGTTTTGCTTTTTCTGCAAGAAGTCGGGTCACCGCTTTTGTGATTGCCCCGACCGTCAGAATCCCACACCCGGTGCCAAAGCTAAGGGATCCATCTTTGTACTCAGCCGAGCCGAAGCTAATGCTCACCCGGAGATCGTGACTGGTAGGTTCTTTTCCTTAGATCAATTTCGTTTTCCTTCTCCGCTTTCATCTTTTCCATCAGATCGTAGTTCTTGCATGATGCCTCCTAGTGTTCATAGTATCATGTCCGTCTTCCATAATCTCTTGTGAGGTAGTTTTCTCTTTAGCTAATGTAAGGAGTTAGTGGTTGTATTTTGATGATGCGCTAAGTATGGTACTTACCCACCCTATGGAGCTGGATTCATGTTTAATTGACTATAAGGAATTGAGGATAAGTAGGTTGAACCTCTCTTGATGATTTTAGACTTTGAATCTTGATATTGTAATATAACCTTGAGGATCGAATAGATCGTAATGATAGTTTGTTGTTGTTAAGGATTATAGTGGTTGCTTTAAAGATTACTTGAGAGTTTATTACCCTTATATGTTGGACCCTAGCAAGAATGTTTACTTTATGGAATTTGGACTTGGTGACCAATCTCGAAGAAAATTTTCATAAGCAAAGACCGATACATTTTTAGTTTTGATGGGCTAGATGATTTGATTAATTGAAGTATCGCCTTGTGTTTGGCAATATGTATGATTTGGAATTTGTACTCATTCTTTGTTTGAGGAATTGTGTTTTGACTTTTGTGGATGAAAAAGTCCTTGTAAACGTAGGATGATGAGTTTGAAGTAATTTGGATCAAAGGATTTCATGGTAAATCTCTTTTACCTTGGGGGTTGTTAGTTGTGGAGTCTACCGTGTCGATGGACCTTAGAAGATTCTAATTGAATTTGAATAATTGGAGGTTGTTACTCGAAGTTTATGGTTATGAAATATGTTAGTAGGAATCTGATGATGGAAAATGTTGAAGATATTTTTGCACTCTCTTGAGGACTAGTTTACTTGTGCGGTTAGTAAGGTCGAGTTGCGATCGACATTTGAATTTTTCATAGATGGAAGATAGTAATGTGGTTCATCCCTCTCTTTTCCCTCAAATTGATCCTTACTCAATCCGCTACTTTTCAATCCTTCCCCCTTTTGGTCCTTTTTGCTCATTGGCGTACCTCTTAGTATCGCGATTCGTGATTTCGATGTTCGAGTTCGCTCTAAGTTCGCGTAATGTCTTCTCATTTCGATTTTATCTTTGGGAAAACTTTCAAATCTCCATATCGTAATCCTAATTTAACTTTTTAAAATAGTCTAAAGATGGACTTTGTATCCTCTTTTGGAGAAAGTAGATTTCTTTCGCTTTTATATTTGGATTTTGCGTTTGGTCGGATGTTTGGGCTTATTATTGGAGACGTCTGGTGACTAGTCCTGCACTTACTAACGCTTATTTGATTTTCGATTTCACTATTTCAACGTTACTTTGATTTGGATAATTTGAGTTCTCGTTCGCGACGGGCACTTTTGAGATCCGTAAGTAAAGTTTCACACTTATAAAAAAATTTCCTTAAACCGTTTTCGAGAAGAACCTCGTTCATAAATGTTTCTCTTATAAAGGTTTTAGTATTAATTTTGAAAACCGATTCTTGTCGTTGATACGTTTATTTTCTACTCTCAAGTTTCGAGGGCAAAACTTTTTAAAAGGTGGGGTGATTGTAACACCCGGAAATGTACCCTATTTTTATAGTGAAAATATTTTACGGAAACTTTTCAGCGGAATTAAGTTTTAATCATAAATTTAATTTTCCGAGTCGAATTTAGAATTTCCGAGTTCGTATTTGGAATTTCTGTGAGATTTCATGAAAATCCCGTCTTAAGGCGAGTTTGACTTTTCTTGACTTTTGAGTCGAGTTTGACTTTCTCGACTTTGGAAACCGTCTTTGACTTTTTCCTTCATAACTCACACAACTCCCTCCTTAACCTAATTTTTCATTCAAACACCAAAACAAATATCTTCCTCCTTAAGAAAGCTCAAAAATTTCCCTCTTTGATATCGATCTTAGAATTGTCGTAACTTCTTCGTCTTTGATAGAATTTACGTAAGTTCGTCTTATTCTTCTTCCCTAACCTTCCTCTATCCGTATTGATATTAAAATTATCGTCTTTCTCGCTTTTCAAGCTTTCCGTCTTTCTCAAGATGAACTTTATTCATCTTTTTACGATCTATTTGTAGGTGGTGACCTCCAAGATCCCGACAAAGACTATTACCTTATTGAAGAGGAGCTTGACGAGTAGGGAAGACGCTTAAAGGTAACGGTGAAGGGTTACTCGATATCATTTACGTGTTTTACATGTTTATATGTTAGAAATCGTGTTTAGAATACGATTAGGAAGATTAGGAATCATGCTATGATTAATGGATGATGTTATATGATGAATGTTGTTGATATATATTGATTGTTGATGATTATTAGAAGTATAATTGAGATTTAAAATGAATTGGTTAAGTATTGGAAGCTCACGGATGAAGGGGTGTTCCCAGCCGGTCGATCGGCCGCCGGTCTGACCACCGGCTGAGAACACTTCAGTAACATCCTTTGGAAACTTGGATTTTTGCATGAGGAGGTGCTCCAGGCCGGCCGACCGGCCACCGGTCCACCCACCGGCCTGGAACACATCAGTATTGATGTTATGATTTTTGGTGTTGTGTTCTGTGCCGGCCCACCGGCCGCCGGTCACCTGACCGGCCTAGACCACGTTTCTCTGTTTTATGTGATTTTTGGATTTTGCCTGTGTTCTGAGCCGGCCCACCGGCCACCGGTCACTTGCCCGGCCTGCAACACGGCTGTGTTGTTTTCTTTTGACTTCTAAAACTCGTAATTTATAATAGTTCGCATGATCGGTTTATCGTATAATTTTACGTAACGACTTATAATAATTATGTTTTGGATATATGATATTCTATTCGCTTGTATCACATGTTTCGTGACGGTTTTCGATATATCCCTCTTTTGAGTCGGTTTTACATATGTTATGAATTGAGCACTAATGATTATGTGCTTTGAACTCTCATTTCCCGGCTACACCTTATACTCGTTAGACTGGAATGTCGGAGCGATGGGGTGTATCCTTGATGCTTGTATGCATGTTTTAGTGGGGATATGACGACGTTGTTAGGAGGGGAACGGCAATTCGTTGATCGAACCACCGCCCGGCCGTCAATGTTGTAATACTTGCGAGGTGGTGTTCTTATTGCATGTAGCGTACTAGCTTGCCTTTTTTGACTATAGATCCTCTTTCCCCGCCTCTTTCGTGAAGGTTGACCGAATTTGGGGTACTCGGCGTCTATGATTGACCGAGTCTTGGATGTGGAACGTCTTACCACATGTCGAATCGGAACACGTCTTATTCCGAGAGTCTGGCCAGGTTTAGACTAGGATCGTATTATTATCGTCGTCCTACCGAGAGGATCAGAGTCTTGCGTGTACGAAACGTCTTATCGTACACGATTCCGGGAAACGTCTTATCCCGTGAATTTGTTTGTCTGGGTCATGAGTATACGAAACGTCTTATCGTATACGGTTCAGGGAAACGTCTTATCCTGTGGACTTCCATTGGCTTGTCTTGCTATTGTACACGATGCTAGTGCGTTTCATTTACCGTGAGAGATGTCGTCATTGTGTCGTTGTGTTTGGATGGATGATTACATGAATGATTATAAGATTGATCATTGAATGACTTGGCATGGTTTGTTTGTCGAGTCTCAATCTTATCAAACTTATACCGCTAACGGTGAGATGTAAGCCCTAGTGAGCGTATTCGTTTGCCTAAGAGTGTCTTCCCCGAGTCTTGGAATATCATGATGGATTCGGATTGGTGCCTCTTATGTTCTTATCATTATCTATAGAATTGCCTATCTATTCTTACCGCAACTCACATGTATGTATATATATGCATGCTTTACTTTTGTATTTCCTTATATGTACGTTTAATGTGATATGGCTGGGAGAACCCGGAGTTACTCCCCACTGACTGTGGCGTTCATGTTTTTCATGAATGAACAGGTTGCCTGCTTGGATGTCTTTTTGGATATGATGTTTTGGGGTTCGGGTGTGAGCTAGCGGGCGTTGTCCCTGGAAAGTTTCACCTCTAGACGATTTTAGCTAGTTTTGCTAAACACTTGTTCTTTGCTAACATTTTAAGAGACCCCGTCTCTTTGTTGTATTTTGTACTTAGCTTGTAATATTTTGACACACCTCGTGTTATAAAACTTGCATGTATAAAAGTTTTAAAAATACCTTATTTCCGCATAATATTTCACATGCTTGTATGTTTTATATTTCCGCATTCGCGAGGGTTGTCACATCGGGACAACGTTATGAAGTCCTAAATGTGTAAAAACATTCGGTGCCATGTCGTGGGTTGGACGTCCATAGTGTTCCTAGAGTCGATTCTTTTGACTATCGACTGTCTCTTGAGATTTAAGGCAGTTTTTGGGTGACTTTGGTTTCTTTCTCATGGTCGACCGTAACAGGAGGCTAAGTAGATTTTTACTGGGTCATTTCATACTGTGCTTGTATCTGCAAGATTCGAGTTGAAGAAAATATCCAACATTTATCAGGTTTTGTTATTTCTCAGGGCTACTCGAGGAGTTGTAACTAAAGTGCATGGCCATGTAACAACCCGAAAAATACCAATTTTTCTAGTAAAAATATTTACTAACACTTTTCAGTAGAACTTAAGTTTTTAAAATAGGAATTTTTGTTCGGAGTCTTATTTTGAAATTCCGCGTTCGTATTTGGAATTTCTGAGAGATTTCATGAAAAGAACGTTTTTAGTCATCTTTGACTTTTCTTGACTTTTAAGTCGTCTTTGACTTTTCTTGACTTTTTGAAAGTCGTCATTGACTTTTCTTGACTTTTAAGTCGTTCTAAACTTTTTCTTGACTTTTAAGTCATCTTCGACTTTTCTCGACTTTTCAGTCAACTTTGACTTCCGTTGACTTTTTCCCGACTCGTCTCATAAGTATGAAGACCGAAATTTTATTTAAAAAAATAATATTTTTGATTTATTTTTATTTAGATTTCTTAAGATTTATCATAATTTAATATAATTATTTTGAATTTATTCGGAATTTAAAGAATAACGTTTACGGTTTTAACCGAACGTCATTTAACTATTCCCGACTCATCGTAAATCTCGTAACAAATTCAAAACTCGACTTTGGCATGAGTCACACGCGCGTGTCATCATTTTCCCCTCACCATTAGATATTTTATTTATTTTGATTAAACTAATCAAAATATCTAGATATTTATTAACTTTATCGATCAGTTAACGAAAATTACGCAAATCGTGTACAAAACTGATCCGACAGTCACCATACCACACGGTTTTCTAGGCCTCTAATAGGACTAGATATTTGTCTTTCTTTTGATTATAATAACATAATATCTTGATATTTAATTTAACTATCTTAATATCGAATTATATTTAATCGATTACCGTAAAATAATTATTAATCGCGAGTCAATTCCGTAACAATAATTTCAAAACCCGACATCTATCTTTGCCTATATTTACACGGCTCACCACACCACTCTTACTCACTAACAACTTTTCATTTTTCAACAAATCAAATAAAGATCAAAATATCACTTTCTTTAATCGTTCTTCATTTGTTCTTCGTGTTCTTCAAATGTTCATCATCGTTCTTGAGCAAAACCTTCATAAAATCTTCATTTCTTAATTAAATCCTTCCTATCTTATATTTCTAGACTCTCCTCTTCGCTCTCCATCTTCACGTAAGGTTTGATTTCAAGTCCGACAAAATCGTTTTCAAACACTTTATTATGGAAAATATATTTTAAGTTCTAATAATGTTTTTATGTCTTGTTCTTAAGGGGAAGATTTTGAAGACGAGTTTGGAGACTCGTATATTTGGGGTGAAGATTAGTAGGCGGGTTTCTTTCTTATATACTTCTTATTATTTTGATGCTAAGTGGTTTGCTAGCTAAGGTAACAATTCCGATTTACTCGACGAAATAATGTCACATAGCTTTTAGTTTTTGTTCATGATATGGTTATTTATGATTTTAGTTAGTAACATAGCCTTTAGTTTAGTTTCTTTTGATTTTGGTTCATCTTTGTTTATGGTTCATGTTTTTATGATTTAAGGATTTTTAGTAGTAATATGATAAGTAGTTGTTTTTATTAGGTTGTATGAATTTATAATAATTTAGTGTTCTTGGCATATTTTTATGGTTTGTTCATAATCATGAATTTTGTATGGATGGATGTTAAAATGGTTGTTTGATAATTAAAACATGTTGGAAAAATTGGGTGTTGGTTGTGGTGATTGAACCGTGAGGAAAGGCAGCCAAACCGGACCAAACCAGACCGGTCCAGGCCGGTTCAGACCCGGTCTGGGTTGGTCCATGGTGGGTCCGGGTTTTGGTCTTCGGGTTGTGTCGATGTTTGATTGTTTAATTGTTGTTTTGACGGGTTTTAATTATGTTAAAGCATGCGGGAAATAATTAGAAACGGTTTTTAGTAAAACCGTTAAAAAGGCCAAAACAGCCCATTTTGCCAAAACAGGCCGTGGGGCCCATCCAGGCCCATGTGGGTCCGGCCCAACTCAGCACGTGGGTCCCACTTTGGGACTTGTGACGGTTTTTGAGTTATCGTCATTTTTATCGCGTTTTGTAATAATTAGCAAGCGAGAAATATTAATAAGTAAAATATTTAATTAAAAAGGTTTTTCATTAAATTATTATTTCTCACATGTTAGAAATTATAAGACGAAATCGTAGTTTAATTTAATATCCTTTAAGTCAAGCGGGGTTTTACGTAAGATTTAATAATTCACATGTTAGAAGCTTTATTAAAATAACATGTAATGAATATGTTGATTTTATGTCTATTTGATAAAGACTCTGTTTCTAGCCGGTTTGATCCAACGGGTTTGGTCAAACTAAGATCTAGTCAGCCCCGATTTGACTGATGACCCGTCGCGGGAATCGGGTCGGGGATTTGTCTTCAAGTAAGGTTGTATTTAATTATGAATTAGCCTTAGTAGATATGAGGCGATATGATATTTGATTATTATTGATATGCAATTAGTCACATGCTAGGATGTTTTTCCCGTGACTGTTTTATTATATGGTTGGTGTCGTGTTGACTAAGTACCCATAGAGAATTATGAGTATATGGCGTCTTGACCATTCTAATTCTAAATGAGTCGCTTGGACCATGACATTGATAGGCCGTACTATCTTTAACGAGCATATAGTTCACCGCTTGATAGCTTTTGTGTCTCGGCTTGGTGGGTTTATATCCAAGTCGGGGCATGGTTACCTAATCCACTTTGGGGATGGAGCCAGCTTAAGTACTAGCCATCTCTGATTAGGGGGTCGCCTAGTAGAGTTTCTTGTGTACTTCTGGTCACGAGACGGGGAATGGAATAGCTGTTGTCGCTAGGTCTGATCAATCTAGGACTAGGATGTTTTCCTACCTTGTGGTATAGCCTCGAGTTACAGATGAAATTGACGGTTCTAAGAACTTATGCCTGTTTGTAGAAGTATTTGTCTTTCATGTTTGTATGATTCTATGAGTTTTAGAAGGTGAGATGCAAGCCGGCTAAGATTGATAGAGTTTGGATTACCGATTGTTAACTGATTCAAATGATTACGTGTTGATTAGGGTTTGAGTGTATCATGGCCACGTTACAGGGTAACCTCTGAGCTAGCATACCAGCTTCCCTACCTCTTGTTATATTTATTATCGGTTTCACATGATAGCTTTCATATGATAGGTTATATGTTAGTTAATTGTTTCATAACATGAAAAGATATCGTAGAGTTAAGTTTTGTATTTTCCATATACATTCCTTTTATGTTATTCATGTTTTATTAAACTCGACATTTCGTGGCTGGGAGAACTCGGAGTTACTCCCCACTGACTGTGGCTTCCGTGTTTATATTTAATGCGGTTGGCAGGTTTGTGATGCATACATTGGGTACATTGACGAGCTAGCGAGCGAAGTATTTACCTTGGACCTATATTCGGTTCTTTGATTGTATATTATTATACACTCTTTTATTTCCGTATTTATACGGGAGATATGTCTCCCGTCTTGTATATTTCTTTTGTATAATATTATTTCCGTTTTGTAATGAACCTTTTTATTTATGACACCTTCGTTATGTATTCTCATATTTTATTTAGTTAAATTATTTTTTTTTCTTTCCGCCAATTTGAGGGTGTCACAGTTGGTATCAGAGCTATTTTGCTCCCGACGCACGTTTGTGTACCCTTGTATAAATAACTTGACCTTAATAAAATAATGAACTTGTGAGATAGAATGGTAGGATGGGTAGATTAGGATTATGTTGTAGTCTCTTTGTACTTGCTAAATGATAAGTACTAATCTGTGTTTTCTTTTTGCAAGATGCCTCCGAGAATTGACAACACGATCTTAGCAGCTCTTACTGTTATTATTCAGAACCAGCAAAATCAGCAAGCAAATCCTATTCCTAATCCTATTCCCGACCGTGAGAGACACGGAAGTTGTTCATAGGTTGCTTCACAACTATCTAGGAGCCAAGCCAAAACCTACGGTGGTGAGGTAGATCCCATTCAGCTTTCGGGGTGGTTACGTGAAATGAAGAAGAATTTTTCTCTGTATGATGTCCTTGAAGAGGATAAGGTCCGTCTTGCTTCCCACTTCTTAGTGAAGGAAGCCGATCAGTGGTGGACTCTTTCTGGTCCTACTGCTAAGTTGGAGCCTGATTTCGGGTGGACTCGATTCCGTGAGCTATTGGAGGCGAGGTTCTACCCGGATGAGTTGAGGCAGCAGAAGCTGAAGGAGTTTATGGATTTTAAACAGGGGGTTCTTTCGGTTCAAGAGTTCACAACCAAGTTTAATGAGTTGACTCATTATGCCACTCGACTTATTTCGAGGGAGGAAGACAAGGTTTTCTTTTACTTGGGAAAGCTTTCTCCCCAGGTGAAGGGAAAAATTAGTAGGGGTTCTACTTCTTTCGTCTCTATTTATAATGATGCTTTATGGGCGGAGAGTTCTATTCGGGAGATTACCGAAGAGGCTCGTACCTCTTATATTGCTCCTAATTCTTATGGCAAGAGACCGTTATATCCTACTTCCCGACCTTCCTTTTCTCCCTCTTTTCCAAACAAGAGGAGAACCTTTCAGAGTGGACCCGCAAATCCGAGTAACCGTCCATTCTTCCCGAGCAACAACAACGATCTTAAGGGTCGTATGTGCTTTCGGTGTAAGATGCATATGCATCCGGGTGTTGGCTGTTTCAACAAGCCACTTGTGTGCTTTAACTGTCAGAAACCAGGACACAGGTTTAATGAGTGTCCGGATAAGAAGAAGACGGCTTCTGTGCCAGCTATTTCTGGGAGACCTAAGGGTCGGATTTTTATTATGAGCCGAGCTGAGGCCGATGCTCAACCTGACATAGTGACGGGTATGTTCTCAATTTATGAATTTCCGTGTTTAATTTTATTTGATACGGGAGCTTCCTTATCTTTTATTTCAATGAGACTATCCGATAAATTACCGCTCAAAGCTTCAATTGGAGAAACTACTCCTATATCTTTACCGTCCGCAGATGTATTTTCATGCTCTTATCTTCATTCGGACATTCCAATATCGATAAATGGATCTATTTTTCCGGCTAATCTTCTTTGGTTTCCTCTTGAAGAGTTTGATATTATTCTGGGTATGGATTGGTTATCTACTTATCATGCTCGATTTGAATGTCGTGACCAGAAGATCATTCTCAAAAGTCCTTTGGGTGCTCGAGTGTCTTATCAAGGAGTTAGAAAGCAAACTAGTGTGAAGTTAATCTCAGCTATGAAAATGTTGAATGTTTTGAAGAAGGGTCATCAAGCATTTCTATGTGTAGTGACTACTTCTGATTCTTCTCTTCCTTCTTTGAAGGATGTTCCTATTGTTTGTTAATATCCGGATGTATTTCCCGATGAATTACCCGGGATTCCTCCTGAAAGAGATGTTGAATTTTCCATTGATTTAGTTCCTGGAACTGGACCTATTGCTAAAGCTCCTTGTCGTATGGCACCTTCCGAGTTGAAAGAGTTGAGAATCCAACTTGATGACTTGATTGAGAAAGGCTTCATTAGGCCTAGTGCTTCTCCTTGGGGTGCGCCCGTACTATTTGTCAAAAAGAAAGACGGTTCTATGCGAATGAGCATTGATTATCGTGAGTTGAACCGTGTCACAATCAAAAACAAATATCCTCTTCCACGTATTAATGATCTCTTTGACCAGTTACGTGGTGCTTCTACTTTCTCAAAGATTGATCTTAGATCGGGTTATCATCAAATTCCCGTTCGAGAAGCAGATATGCCTAAGACTGCTTTTAGCTCGAGGTATGGTCATTTCGAATTCAATGTGATGCCATTCGGTTTGACTAACGCTCCCGCAATATTCATGGATCAGATGAATCGTACTTTTAGGGAGTACCTTGATAAATGTGTGGTGGTATTTATTGATGATATTTTGATCTTTTCTAAATCTAAAGAAGAACATGCTGATCACCTCCGAACCATTTTGGGAGTTCTTCGACGCCAAAAGTGGTATGCTAAGTTCTCCCAAATGTGACTCTGGTTTGCCGAGGGTATCTTTCCTTGGGTCATGTCATTTC
>JAIUZE010024204.1:0-30741 GCA_022085475.1 Heliosperma pusillum | reverse complement strand
CAGAAATTCCAAATACGAACGCGGAATTTCAAAATACGACTCGAAACAATAAATTCTATTTTAAAAACTTAAGTCTGCTGAAAAGTGTTAGTAAATATTTTTACTAGAAAAATTGGGTACTTTTCGGGTTGTTACACACAACGTTTTAAAGGCTCAATTTCTTTTATCCAATTATCATCTTTTAATCAATCTAACATGGCTACCCTACACCCTAGAAAGGTGACTACTTATGCATGATTAACAATGAAAGAGAAACTAAGATTATAAAACTAAGAACGATAAACATGATAAAGGAAATACTAAAAGAAAATGAAACTATAATGTAAAACGAGAATAAAGATTACCGAAAAGGATGAGCAAAGATTGAAATGGAACAAGAACTTGAATAGGAAATACAAACCCGAAAACTTGAGTTCCAATTACAAGTATAACCATACAAACTTAGAACTAAACTAAACTAAACTAGAGAAAACTAAAACTAAACTAAACTAAGAAAGATGAGAGAAAGAAGAAAAACTAAACTAAAGAGAGAAGAGAAGTGTTTTTTTGTACATCCATTTGTGTGTAGAGGCTAGGCTATTTATAGGGTTGATAGGTTGCTCAAATGTGTCCAGATTCATCCCCTAGACAACCTAATAAAGCTCCATTAAGGCTTGCATTAAAGAGAGGTTGGTCAAATGTGTCCAGATTCATCCCCTAGACAAAGAATTTAATTACTCATTTAAGCTTGGTAGAAGAAGAGCCAAGAAACGTCTCAGCAGCAAACATACCCGATCGGGTAAGTGGAAATCCGATCGGGTAAGTGTGCAAGATGAACTTTTCCGTCTCTTCCAATTTCATCCTAGGGCACGGAATCCTATGCCTTTGTCTCGGTCAATTCAATACGTAATTAGGCTTGGGTTAGTCTTCCTTTGACTTGGGTTGATGTTTCCTTTTGAAGTTCAAAGCCAAAGTCCAAGATAAATCCACTTGAGGAAGGATGTAGCGGAATCATAATCAAATCGTGAAATGGCTATCATCGGTTCCTCATAAACTCGTACTCTAGTGTCTATGCTCCATAAAGTAGGAAAATATAGCAAAACCGCTTCATTTCCTATAAAACGAGACAAAACACGCAAAACAACTAGAATAGCAATATTAGCTCGTTAATCACTTAACAAAGTGCATAAATCGTATAGAAATCGAGCTAAAACGGGGGATAAATCAGTACAAAATATCACTTATCAGAATGTCAGCCATACTAGGTTGCGGGTGCATTTTCGTGAGTTGTAGATAGGAGAGTGCCATTCACATATAAATTGCCATGTTCATCTATTCTGAGTGAATGAGTGTCCCGTGGGAGTCCATTGTCATTAAGATCATGCAAGAGTCAAAATGTCCATGTTATGTCCTTTATTCTACGCCGTCGTGTAAATCGTATCCATGTATTGCATTTTCCCTATGCCCATGTTATTTCGGGATATGTTTCATTGTGATTTCTAAGCTACTTTATGGGATTTGCATTTGGTTGGAATGATTATTGCTCATCACCCTTGTCCTTCTAATGTATGATCTTGCGTGCTTGCTTGAGGAAAAGTAAGGGTTTAGCTTGGGGGAATTTGATGTGTCCAATATTTATATACTTTTCTCCCTATATTAGCTCGGTTTTAAATGTTATTATTTACTATTTATATTGGTTTTAAGAGCTAATTGGTTCTTTGGAAGTTTTCTCGTGTCTTTATGTCATTTGTAGGATATGAAGCGATTTTGGGTCGTTTCTACGTCAAATCCTTACATTTGGATGAATACCGAGCAAGTTGAAGCAAAGAAGGACGAGTACTTGTGCTAAAGATAGCATGCTATGAAGTTTTGGAGGTTGAGAATTGAAAGGAACAAGTTTCAAGTCATTTCGAGCAAGATTGAGCAAGTTATGACGGTTTTACTATGCTTGCTCAATAACCGTCTCCAGCCCCTATCGCCAACCCGTATCCATTGGGGACATGATCAAAGCTTATTAGGAGATGGAAATAAGGTTCAAAAGTGCTTAAACACATCCCCTATAGGGCTTGAAGCTTGGGGATGCGTACAAAGAAAATACAAAGCAAAATATCAATTTTGGAGCCACATAGTTGTGTCCTCGATCGGGGTTGCCTTAATCTAGGCGTTTGGACGCCCCCTCTACCCTCATTAACTCGAGAATAATTGCCATAAGTGCGGGTGTCCTTTGACACGGTTTCTAGAGCCTATAAAAGAAGGGGTTTGCTAGCATCAAAAATCATCTATCACAACTTACAATCCAATCTTACACAACAACAACTTCTCTTCTATACTTCTTAGATTTTTTAGTATAATTTTAGTCTTAGGATACTTTTTTTATAAACATCTTGTAGTAATAATTTAGGCTTTGCCTTGGGTATACTTTGGAGTTCGCTTTCTTACACAAGTTCTATTTCTTAGTTTTGGTAATTCTTATTTCCTTGCTTTGTATTTTCATTCACAATGTAGTTTTTACATCTTTTAATCATCATCATGTTTACCTTCTTGTTATTACATAGTTTCTTTATCATAATGTGAGAATAGTTCTCTTATTTAGAGGGTAGGGAAGTCATGAATCGTCATAGCATGTGATGAGTTGTTAAATGGGTTGTTACTTGATAGTTGCTTATAATTTACTTTGCTTTTGATAATTATTGTTTGATTTATCGTTGTGTCCACAACCTTAAATTAACAACTTAGTAAAATTGATCCTTAGAACGAAAGTCCAGGTTCGTTTTGGCTAAAGCATAATTGGTAGAATAAGTTCTAGTAAATGCGAGAGCCCGCTAGAAGTATTCTAAGATAGGTATAAGATCGGAAGGACGTGCCCAATTATGTGATTTGCATCGTTTATCGACATCATCATAGATTCCATTATCTTGATTGACGAACTTGACAAACCTATCCCCTAGATGTTTTCTTCTTATTATTATATATCTTATCTTGTTATTTGTTTTTGTTGCATTGTGGTTATTGATGATGACAAGTCCTCGGCTATTAACGTGGGTGATTGCATTGTGTATATTTAGGACTATTTGCAGGATACAAGAACGACGTCAAAGAATTGAAGATTTGAGAACCGACGTTCAGTTTTGTGTCTAATGGTGTAAGGATGATTGACCATGAGCATAAGTCGTTAGAGTTGATTTAAACAGTTGCACAAACTGTTTAAATCAAGTCTAACTCTTGATATTTAAAAACGCTGAATTTTTTTGTTTCTCAAAGTATTTAGAGTAAATTTCTAAAAGATTTTTTCTGAAATTGTTTTACGTATAAACATATTTTTGACATATTCCTTCTGTTTTAAAGAGGTATGAAAAAGATTGTTTATTTGGAAAAGTTATCTTTTTGATTTTAGGAAAGATATTGTAGAGATATTTTATCTTCTAAAATATAGTTTACTTGGTTTGTCAAACTCTAAAAAGATATCATTCTTATTTAAGTAAAGTCACTCCTTCATAAAACATATCCTTGAGCAGCCAATATTTTCACGTTGAATTGAACAAGTTTGAGCTTTTATTTTCTTGAAAAAATTCTTTGAAAAACTTGTTAATTTTTCTTGGTTTAAAATATCAAGGTGCTCTTAGTCAAGTCATCTCTTAGGTTGTATTATTCTCCATTGTTCTATCTTGTGAACCTTATAAGGAGACAAAGAGTTGTAATTTTCAGTTTGTGAGAGAGAGAGATTTTGGGGTACGAGTTTGTACTCGAGTTGCACGATCGGGTTGATCGTGGGGGTCTTCTGGTAATCGGGTTGATTTATTAAGAAGATGTTAATAAGAGAGATAGTGGACGTAGACCTTTAGAGAGTAGGTCGAACCACTTAAAAATCGATGTGTTCTTCTTTTATTTGCTCGTTACTTTTCATTCTCGTGTTTAATCTCGGTTGGTAATTGGTCAGAATCATTACTGCACAGAACTCACTGTTTTAAACAGTACGCTGAACTGTTTAATTTGTCTGTGTACTGTTTCTTCATCGATCAGTTTCAAGTTGTGTGTTTCAATTTTAAAAGGATACTTAATTCACCCCTTCCCCCTCTTCAGTATAGGATCTATAAACTCAACAATTGGTATCAGAGCCTCGTGCTCTTGATTGCTTTACCGCAAAGAGTTTGATCCTTTTCGAGTTTATCTTTTCTCTTTTATCTTGCTTAAATGAATTCCAGTTCCGTCAAATGTCCGGTCTTCGATGGCACGGACTATGGCTGGTGGAAAAAGAGAATGATGAATTTCATTCAAGGAACTGATTGCGAGTGTTGGGCAATCATTGAAAATGGCCCTCTTGTTATTATGACCACCGATGCAAATGGTGTTGAAAGTCCTAAAACAAGGGATGCCTACACTGCCAATGACTTTAAGAAGGCAGAGAAAAATGCTCGTGCGATATCTCTCTTACAATCAGGCCTCATAAATGAGGAATTTGGTCGTATTGCTGGTTGTAAGACGGCTAAGCAAATTTTGGATACTCTCGAGTTAGCCCACGAGGGAACATTGCAAGTGAAGAAACTTCGTATTGATCTCCTAATGCAAAAATACGAGGCCTTCAAAATGCAAAATGATGAATCAATTAAAAGCATGTCCTCCCGATTTTCAAGCATTACTAATGAACTTTCAAATCTTGGTCGCTCTTTTCAAACCGAGGACATTGTCCGTAAAATTTTAAGAAGTCTAACCAAGAGATGGTTAGCTAAGGTCACTGCCATTGAAGAGGGCAGGGACTTAACCACTCTCACCTATGAAGTCTTAATGGGATCTCTAATGGCCCACGAAATTGCTCTTGATGACGCCGAAGAGAAACCCAAGGCTAAGGGGTTAGCTCTGAACGCCTTCTCAAGTGACAATGAAAGTGATCTTGAGGAGGAGGTTGTATTGTTGCCTAAGCGTATTGCAAAGATAATTAGAAAACAAAACCAAGGAAAGTTTGAAAAACTCTCATCGAATAAATCTGTTCCTTCATCATTTTTATCTTCATCATCTCGTTCTATGTCTAGAATGGGGTGCTTTAAATGTGGAGATCGTGATCATCAGATCCGAAACTGTCCCAAATGGGAAGAAATAAAATCTAGATATAAACGTGAGAAGTCTAAGCAGGAGTACAAACGTGCAATGATTGCTGCTGTATCGGGTGAGTCCGAATCAGAGGACGATGAACCATCTAAGGAAGTAAAGGAAGAAAAATTATATCTTCGATCCACATATAAACCCGTGCTACAAAAGAAGGTACACAAAGATGATCTTAGATGTCTCATGGCCCATACTAATAATTCCGATAGTGAATCTGACGATGAGGTAGGTCTTTCTAAACTTAAGATTCGTGTTAGATTTTTGTCTAAAGAAAAAATAATTAGGCTACTTGATGAGACCCTAGATACTTGTTGTGACCAAAATAGACGTCTGGAAGAAATGCAATCTGAAATTGAAAGTATAGCGGAGGAAAACATAAAACTGAAACGTGATCTGAAACATATAGAAAAACAAACAGTTGATCAGACTGTTTATTCTGAGCTTACAAATGAGAATGAGGTACTTGTCAATAAGATGTAAGCTTTAACTGATAAATTAGATAAAATAAAAGATATGGATGCTAAAGGAACGACTACCTATTCTGATTTCAATGTTAAATTTGATAGACTTAATATTGACTATGAGAATCTTCTTGACAAGAACAAGAGACTTCTTCGAAAAAACGATAACCTTGAAGTCGACCTAAGAAATGCTAGGAATGTCACCGCTAAATGGGAAGGAAGTAATATCGTTCTTGACTTCCTAGTTAATCAATCCAGTAATACTAAGAAGCTAGGATTAGGGTATGAATCTTGTTCTAACTTCAAGCTAGATGATCCTCAATATCATACATTTTGGGTTCCTGATCAGAAAGTAAACAGATCACCGAACTGTTCAACTCAGAATGCTTCCAGCAATGTCTATTTCAGAAAGCTTAAACCCGTAGAACGTGACTTTCGTGAAAGTAAGTATGTCGGCCTACCTGAGTATACTTTGTGCAAATTTTGTGGGAAAACATGACACGTATTTAATGCTTGTAAGAAGCGGTTAGGTTACTTGAAACAAAATTGTAAGATTGTCAAGAAAATGTGGATTCGAAAGGACTTATTAGCACAAGTGACTAACCAAAAGGGACCCAAGTTAATTTGGGTACCCAAGTCCAAAGTATAATCTGTTTTGCAGGCTAAAGTGAGAGGGAGCAACATGCATTGATCAAAATAACTTTTGTTGCTCAAGGTGCATATGAGACGATGTTTTTGACCTCTCACATAGAGCCTACAAAGTTGAGGTGTGATACATGAATTGGTAAGATGTTTCAAGTTTATTCACACTTCAAGAAAGGATGGTAAGAGCTTCTCAACTTTTGAACTTAAAGTTAAGCAAACATCTTGAGAAGTATAAAAGGTAGTTGATATGTAAATTCTTAAGCTTGTGGCTTACTACCTATTATGTTGTATTCTTCATCTTGCTTATCAAGATATCTAACATCATTAAGCATGTGTGCAGATGAGAAGAATAAGAGATAGCCTACGAGGACTTGATGAGTAAAATAGAAGCATGTCAAACAGTTCATTGAACTGTTCTGATTAAAGTCATCACAAGTTCAGGGAGAACAGAACAGTCAAGAACACTGTTCAATCAGACATCCGACAGTTCAGAGGGATTAAATAACACAAGCTAAATCAATGTGTACGGAGCAAAGTATGGCACTTGGAAACACGACCAAACGATCGTTCCGTCATATGAACCAAATGAGTAAGAAAAATATTACGGGATTACGGTATGATTATTATTTGTGTGCCTATTTTTTGTGATAACATGAGTACAATTAATATTTCATAAAATCCCGTCAATATTCTAAGACAAACTTTCTACGTGACTTTGTAGACAAAGGGAACATTTGCTTAAATTTTTGTAAAACCGAATATCAGTTATCCGACTTTTTACTAAACCTTTAGCAAGAGAACAATTTGAGAAAATCTGATTAAATTCTGGTCTATTAAACTGTAGCTCGTAGTAAATGGTCCACTAAATTTTTCCTCTATGATTGACTAGAAAAGAATCATTGTGTCATTAAGTTGGTAATTCTCCATTTGTTATGGAACATGGTTGTAGTTTGCCTAGTCTGGTCCTCTTCTCATAGACTAGTAACGGGTTTAACAATTCGGTGTTTGTACTTAACTTGCATATCCATTTGTTCTCAAATAAAGGCAAAATCCAAATAACCCAAAGATAAGCCAGAACCCAAACCTTGTTTTTACCAAAACCTATCTACAATAGATAAGAAGCACCAAATCAATTTGCCTACCCATTTAACCTACAACCCAAAACTAATTTTTACCTTCACCTAATTGATTTTGGTTTGAGTATATTGCACTTGAGTTTCTTTTATTCGTGCCATTTTTAATACGATAATGATGTTTGCACATGTTTTCATCTTGCACTTTCATCGGGGTTTTTTTTATGATGCTATAACTTTTTATGGAGATTGTCATTACAATATAAGTTCTTATGAGAAATGAGAGAGTGCTCAAAAAAGAAATGATGAAAAAAAAGGAAGGAAAAAAGTGATGAAAAAAAACAAAGTGAAGAAAGGCGAAAAAAAAGGAAGAACGAAAAAAAAGAAAAAAAAAAGAAGAAGAAGAAGAAGGAGCAAGAATATGAGCACTATGTGATGATTTAGTTAATTCCTCATTGATTTCAAATCTCCTACATTTTTCATGCTCTTCAAAACTCCATATACATATATCTTGATCTTTTGCTACAAAATTCTTTCACGAAGTTTAGATATCTCATGTAATCTTTATAATCATACTCATAGTCAATTCTAACTTAACATAAACCCTCCCTTACCTTTCATAACTTGCCCTTCCTCGACCTATCCCTTTAAATCAACCTAACCCATATATTGCCTATTCTATTTTTTGTGGATGTGTTTGTATATGGTGCTCTCGTTGGTTGTTTTGAACTAGTTATTATGATGTCTATGTGAACTATGTGTCGGTATCTATTTCTTTGTCTTTGTGACAATGGGTGTGCGTTAACTATTTTGACTCTCTTTCTCTTTTTGATGATGTCAAGAGGGGGAAATAGTGGTGGATCTCGTACATGGTGGATCTCGTATCTAGTAGCTACTAATCTTTAGACCTTTGACTATGAAGTTTTCCTCTTAGCGTTTCGAAAAACTAAAGGTTCATTTCAACTTTGCTGATCTTAGACTGTTTCCTATTTCTATCAATTGTCATGATTATTATTGTCGTACTAATCTTGTTTTGAGGGGGAATATTTGTCAATATGGACTTGCCATCATCAAAGGGGGAATTTGTTGCATTGTGGTTATTGATGATGACAAGTCCTCGGCTATTAAAGTGTGTGATTGCATTGTGTATGTTTAGAACTGTTTGCAGGATACAAGAACGACGTCAAAGAATTGAAGATTTGAGAACCGACGTTCAGTTTTGTGTCTAATGGTGTAAGGATGAGTGACCTTGAGCATAAGTCGTTAGAGTTGATTTAAACAGTTGCACAAACTGTTTAAATCAAGTCTAACTCTTGATATTTAAAAACGCTGAGTTTTTTTGTTTCTCAAAGTATTTAGAGTAAATTTCTAAAAGATTTTTTCTGAAATGGTTTTACGTATAAACATATTTTTGACATATTCCTTCTGTTTGAAAGAGGTATGAAAAAGATTGTTTATTTGGAAAAGTTATCTTTTTTATTTTAGGAAAGATATTGTAGAGATATTTTATCTTCTAAAATATAGTTTACTTGGTTTGTCAAACTCTAAAAAGATATCATTCTTATTTAAGTAAAGTCACTCCTTCATAAAACATATCCTTGAGCAGCCAATATTTTCACGTTGAATTGAACAAGTTTGAGCTTTTATTTTCTTGAAAAAATTCTTTGAAAAACTTGTTAATTTTTCTTGGTTTAAAATATCAAGGTGCTCTTAGTCAAGTCATCTCTTAGGTTGTATTATTCTCCATTGTTCTATCTTGTGAACCTTATAAGGAGACAAAGAGTTGTAATTTTCAGTTTGTGAGAGAGAGAGAGATTTTGGGGTACGAGTTTGTACTCGAGTTGCACGATCGGGTTGATCGTGGGGGTCTTCTGGTAATCGGGTTGATTTATTAAGAAGATGTTAATAAGAGAGATAGTTGGCGTAGACCTTTAGAGAGTAGGTCGAACCACTTAAAAATCGTTGTGTTCTTCTTTTATTTGCTCGTTACTTTTCATTCTCGTGTTTAATCTCGGTTGGTAATTGGTCAGAATCATTACTGCACAGAACTCACTGTTTTAAACAGTACGCTGAACTGTTTAATTTGTCTGTGTACTGTTTATGCATCGATCAGTTTCAAGTTGTGTGTTTCAATTTTTAAAGGGTACTTAATTCACCCCCTCCCCCGCTTAAGTATATGATCTATAAACTCAACAATTTTAATTTATTATTTAATTCCAAACCAATCTCAAATAATCGAACCAACCCTGATAGAATTCACCTCATAACAACTTAAACAGTAAATCTCGTCTCCCTGTGACCAACCCATACTTCCCTAACTACATTAATTTAATTATCTTTGATTAGGTATGATCGTGCTTGTCGCGAGCCCGACACAAAGATAATTTACCCAGACTAGGCTAATAACATTTTAATGTAATTAGGGAAGTAGGGGTCGATCCTCAGGGAGATGGTGTTTCCTATAGAATGTGAAGTGTCTCGCAATTGGGTTTTATCTAATGAGTTTCTGGGTTTTGGGGTTGTGATGTTTAAACTAACAAAAAGCATAAATGAAAACAAAATAAAAGCAATTGAAGATGAAAGCAATAAAGCAAATGATGAATTAACAATAATGGAAAGCATCTAGGGAAGTAGGTTCACACATGTAAATTGACATATTGATGTAATTGGATTTGGAACATGCAAATAATTCATTGTGAGTTCGTAAGAATGATGTGTTCATTACAATCATAGATCAGATGGTCTAGCAGGCTTGTAGGCAATTTACTAGGTCTTAATCCACCATGTCATGCCTTGTCTATTCAATTCTCGTATCTCTACTTTGGAAAAGAATTCCATACTAGTCAATGATTTTGATCAGGAATCGTCAACTATCGTTAAAGTCCAAACATGCATAGACACAATGTTTTAAAAGCACAATTTCTTTTATCCAATTATCATCTTTTAATCAATCCAACATGGCTACCCTACACCCTAGAAAGGTGACTACTCACTCATGATAATGTTTATATCTAAGATGATGGTGATAATAAAAACTAGGATAGACATGTTTAGTTTTGTTTTTGACAATATTTAAGACTCTATATGTGACGATAATAACGACGCTATTTGACAATCTAAGAAATGAAATTACGATTATAACAACATGAAAATGAATCTAAGATAATATGTAAAGCGAATAAAAATCAAATAGAAAACAATAAGGACATTAAACAAAGGATAAATTAGAAATACCTAGGTGACGATCAACAACGAAAGTGATAACAATAATAGAAATCCCTCGCATAGAATAATCGTTCCTTGAATTACAACACTTGAACCCAACAAAGTAGATTACAAAGATTGAAATTCTTATTGATCTAAGCTAATGTTTTGATGTGAAATGGACAGAAATAAACTAAGAACTAAAGGCAAAAGAAGAAAATGATCTAAACTAGAAAGACTAAACTAAAGAGAAATGTAAGAAGAGAAGAGATGTTGTGTGTGAGATTGTGTGAGATAGAGATGAGTTGTGTTGAGAAGAGGGGTTGGAGCTCTCTTTATATAGAATTAGGGTTTCGTGGGGAAGGGGTCGAGCATTGAACATATAGGACAAAAATAGGAAGTTGAAGCAATTTGCTCGAAGCAGCAGAGATACCCGATCGGGTACACACTTACCCGATCGGGTAAGTTGTCATCTGGGAGCTTTTGACTAACATTTCATCTCCCTTTGCTTTGACTTGACTTCCATCATCCCCCTTGACCTCTTCAATCGGGTTTGTTGATGGGGTTTGATGTAAAGCGATGAATTCTTCCGCCTAATTGATTGATCTTCCGACAACTGCGACATCGTCTTTACTTCTTCTTTCTTTTAAATTAGTGAACCTTCTTGAAATGCCTTTGACATGGTCAAGCTTTCTTCTTCAAATCGTCGGGTTCTAGGCAAATGTTCAGAAGTATAGAAAAAGGGCGTAGAAACGTCACTTTCCCTACAAAACAGGTTAGAACACAGGAATTCGCCTAGAAGACGACATTAGCTCATAAAATGGCTTAACAAAGCACAAATGACATACAAAACCGAGCTAAATTGGGGGTTAAAATCATACAAATATTCACTTATCAAGGTACACGATAACCCTGTCAGTATCTCACATGCCTTATTATTCACATGTTTAGTGACGGTTTTATATGTTTTAACTCATTTAAGTCATATATGCCTTGAGTAGTTGGTTGAGTAATGTTTGATGGATGTTATAGAACTCTCATCCCCGTTTGTACCATATTACTCGTTAGACTTTATTTCAGAGCGATAAAGCTAAATTCTGTTATATTTTATTGGGAATATGACGACGTTGGTGGAGGCTGACGCTTAGCGTTGATCGATCCGGCCGTCAAATGTTGTATTCTTGCGAGGTGGTGTCATTTCATGTAGCGTACTTTCTTGACTGCTGTTTGACAAGTGACAACCTTTTTCGTTGCCCGTACTGCCGAGGTTTAGTATACGTTTTCTCTTTCCGCCTCTGTCGTTGGTCGTACTGCCGGATTTGCGGTACTCGACTTCCGTTCCCTCGACCGAGTCTTGGATGTGTGCATGTCTAGTCACATGTCGAATCGAGTACACGTCTTGTCTCGAGAGCTTGTTCAGATTTAGACTAGGACCTTATTTTTATCGTAATTCTACCGCGAGAATTAGAGTCTAGGGTAGTCTAGCCATGCATAGTGCAAATGCTAGTGCGTTTCATTTACTGTGAGAGTATGTTTGATTCACATGATGGTTTGTTGATTGTCTATTGAATTGTTGGATGTCTATTACTGCATTGTGTGTTCCGTCTCTAGCCTCTTCGATTATATGGTTACGAACGGTGAGATGCAAGCCGTTTAGTAGCGATATAGTTGTCAAGGTGCGGTTTCCCTAGTCTTGATAGTATGATGAGTACTTTGCTAACGATTCTCACATGCTTATGATGCTAACGTGTAATGTTGTTGCTAAAGTTGGCATGAAATTTATATATGTATGATGGTGTATAATGATATGCTTTGCTTGCATTTGTTTTCATGTGATATGACTGGGAGAACCCTCAGTTACTCCCCACTAAATGTGGCATTCATGTTTAATGAATGAACAGGTGCTAGTTGGTGCATTTTTGGGGTGGAGACCATGTGAGCTAGCGGGCGTTGACTTTCGACGTTTACCTTTCGCGTTAACTCTAGTTTTCTAGACTCATTGTTGTTTTGAGAGATTATGTCTCCCCATTGTACCTACTTTTCTATTGTTGGTTTGTTTGTCGATTTCTCGTACTACTTCTTGCATGTAAAAGTTTAAAAACCCCTATTTCCGCATCTACTTTGCAGGTTATGGTTGATTTATTTTCCGCTTTCGCGAGGGTTGTCACACCCTATGCATTCAAGTGTTAATGCCTAGTCTAAATCATAACCGAATAACACACGGAGTTAGTTCTCACTAACTGGAACTGTTACTAAATGTGGTATGTATTCTTGGGGCATGCGAGATTATGAGGCAAAATATAATTGGATTAGGGTTTATCAGAGTTATCTTTTACTTGGAATCTTGTACGATAAAGTTTTATTGGCTTTGGCTAGTAAGCGTTATTATATTTTATTAGTTGACTTGTTTTGGCTAGTAAGCGTAAGTATATTGTACCAGAGTTATCAGTGGTTCTGTCACCGTAAAATGAGTGTCTTCAGTTTCACCTCGTCGTTTAAATTGGTCGAATAAATCGGGTCATTACAAGTACATTTTTAACCATCGGGAAGTCAATTTTTTTCTTTTTTTTGGTCGAGAAACGGGGTATCCTATCAAATACTCCCTTTGTTCGGTTGGATTTCATACGTTTTTTTTTTTTGCAAAAGATGTAAACAAAGTGGTAAAAGTAAGAAATGAAAAATTAGCTAAAGTGACGGGGTTGAAAATTTTTGTATTAAACTACCTTTATTTATTGTGGCGGAAAAAAAGGACATACATCTGACGTACTACATTTGACCTAATGTATAACTAAGTTTATGTGTATTTTTCTTGAGCTTTTCAAAGATAGGTTACATTTTAATTTTTTGACATCAATACTTAAATTTAGCTGAGCTTATATGTGATGTTTTTGAGTTAGATTGAAGTTTTTTTTAGCTTAATGTTTAAGTGAACAAACTCAAAATTGTATAGTAAACTCATAATCTTTAAAAAAAATACTCTGAAACTTTATTATAAAGCTCAAAAATTACACTACCAGTGATAGTACATCAAATGTATAGTCTACGATGTGGTCCACTTTATATAAATGTGAAAATATAAGGGTACACTGGTATTAAGTAGGTAAAAGTTACCTAAAATATAAACTTATGGAATCAATTGAACATCTCAAAATGAAAAAGAAAAACATATAGAATTTAACCGAACAGAGGGAGCACTGTATATATAAACTGGAAACTAGACACTTTAATGAGTGACAAAAATATATAAAAATTTAGAATATTGTATAGTATTTATATTAGATGTATAAAAATTCATAATATACTATATAATTACTCCTTCCACTTTTCTATAATATTTAACGTTACTTTGGGAAATATTAAGAGGAATGAGAACATGTGGAAAAAAATGAAAATATTACGATAATGTGGGGTCACAAATCATAGGCATCACCAATGATAAACTAATAGGAATAGTGGAACATTTTTGTTAATTTGTTATTGTAGAAAATATAGAACGTCTTAAAGAGCTGGAGAGGGTATAATATTCTACAATATTATAAAATTAATTAACTGTTACAATGTACAATCAAAATTTAATACAAGAGTTAGCTCAAGTGGTAAGATCTCTTCTACCTTAACTATGAAGTTGGAGGTTCGATTCTTACCCTTGATATAGTGCGCTCATTTGAAAAAAAACAATGTACAAAAATTAAAATTATAGTTTATGGTATGACCGTAAACCTGGCAAACGGGTCAACCGGATCGAGTTTGGGTTGGGCAATAAGCTAGGTTTGTTCATGTTTGCGGGAATTCGGGTTGGGTCATTTCAAGATTCAGTTGATTTTCGGGTGGGTTGTGATCAAGTTAATTGGGGATAAGAATCAGTATGCGATAATAAACATTCGGGTCAGGTTGTATGAAACCGGGTCAATTCTGGTGTTGGATCAAATTCATGTTATTCGGTTTTGGTCTTTCCGGTCGAGCCAATTCTTTCAAGTCTAGTACTCCCTCACTCCGTCCCGGTCATTAGTTATCTATTTCTTTATTTTAGGTGTATCGGTCAATAGTTATCTATTTCTAGTTTTAGCATATTTGTGTGGGTCTCTTCATTAACAAGTGGGAAATGAGTTATTTATGTGGTCCAAAAGCATCCTTACATATTTCCTTAAACTTGGTGCCAAAAGCAAACTATTGGTTGGGAGTAGGGACGAAGGGAGTATAAGGAGATGATAAATACTAAAATAATATGAGGGAAATTCGAACATCTGACCTATTATCACGATACATTTATCTTAATAGGATGAAAGATTTGAAGTATAGGTAGACGCGAGAAGATTTTATTCCCCCACCCTATTTATCTTTTGGAAGTCAAAAGTATTGAAACTTTAACCGTAAAGAGATCATAATAATTTTTAGGCTCAATTACAAAATAAGACCTATTATTGTCGAGATTTTTCAAAATACTACATATTATGTCTGTTTATTCACATTACTGCCTATAAAGTTACAACTTTTCGTAAGTTGCTACCTAATAACTGGATTTAGCACTTAATTGTCATTATAAGATCACTTTTATGGATTTTTCCCTATCTTAATTATATCCTAAATTAATTACCCATTATACCCTTACTAATACTAACATTCTTTTATCATTCCCTTCTTTTGCATCCTCTCCCTCCACCCACCACCTTCAGAAACCACCATAAATCCACCACCACCATCAGCAATCGTCACCAGCCACCTAAACCACTCCGGCGAGTTTCCCGACAACTAAGTATGTAGTTTTCTAATTAAGGTTATTAGATAGCAACTTAGGGCATCCACATTGAAGAGTAGGTAGTTTTCCTCTCTTTTATTTCTTCTAATTTTCTTATTTGTACCTAAGTGAAACTTTATACTGTGGCTTGTTATGAAACAAAGATTGCTCACACTAGATCGTCTAATTGGTATGGGCATTGATGTTCCTATTGTCTGTTTTCTTTGTGGGGTGGAATCTGAGGATCATTCACATCTTTTTCAGAAATGCTGCTATATAAGGAAGTGTATGGACATTCTTGCAGATATGGTGGGAGTGCATGGTAATGGCTTGCTGCAGAGTATAGTCACTACTCGACTGGGAAGACATCTGAATATGCTAGTTAGGCAGTTGAGCTTTGCTCTGGTTGCAGGGGTTTGTTATGAGGTCTGGCATATGAGGAATGTATGTAGATTGGATGGCTATGTGGTACAGCCTAAACAGCTTGTATTTCAAGTGAGGAATGATTGCAGAAGAAGATTTGAAGGTCTGTTTATGGGTGTTATGCCTGATGCTGCTCGGCAATGGTGTCAACAGTTAGGAATTATTTGATTGTGAGGGAGAGTTGTTTGTAGGCTGCTTGTTTTAATGTATTTGGTTTGTTTGGAGCATGAGGAAAATTGTATGATGGTTGAGTAAAATGTAATAGTCTTTTGATTTTAATATAATTTACATTTACCAAAAAAAAAATTCTTATTTGTCCACATCAATTTCTCTTTTTTCTAACCCACTCCCCACTATCTTCACCCTCTTCCTCTCTTTTTCTCCACATAAAAGAGGATGTTCATTTCCTCTTTGTTTTTACCATTTAAGTAGACCCCACAACCATTTTTCTCTCTTGTATGACACTTGAACCAAGGTAAGGACATCCTCCAAAAATAGAGGATGTCTTCCTCTTCCTCTTCAAAGAGGATTGAAGATGACATCCTCTTAGCAATTTCTTTCATCTAAGAGGATGGTCAATCCTCTTCAATGTGGATGCTCTTAGGAAGAGTTGTGGCTTTAAAGGTAGTAGTATGAATAAATAGACATAATATGTATTCCTTAGTATTTTGAAAAATATTAGCTATAATAGGTACTATTTTGCCATTTTTCCTAATTTTTAATATGATATTGCCGTAGTTATATTTGCTATTCAAAAAAATCTTTTATTGAAAAATATTTTCAACGGAAAGAAATAACGTAAAGGTGAATAAAATAACGGTCAAATACTTGGGATGAGAGTAATCAATATATATATAAAAGAGGCTTTTTTCGAGCAATTCCATTGGTCAGCATCATCTTTTTCAATTTTTGGAAAATATATTTTAAGATCTTCCAAGATTACGAAAAAGATACTATGTAATATTTTTACCGGGTTACGAAACATCGTCGACGTTTTATAAAACATCGTCGACGTTTTTCATAAAAAGACCGTCACTACCCTTTTCCTTTCTCTAACTTCAATTAACCTTTTCACTCTCCTCTCCTCTCCTCTCCCTCTCCCGTACAACCACCACCACCACGACCCCACCACCACCACCACGACCCCCCACTGCCGCCATCGTCCACCACCAGTAGCCACCACCACCGTAGCCACCACCACCACCACCGTAGCCACCACCTAAGGTAAGTTTTCATTTTCTTTTTATTTTTGAAATCGTTTTGGCATTGAAATATGTTTAATTGATTTGAATTTGGTGTTTTATATGTTTAAATGTTATGAATTTGTTTATGTATATATGTTTAATTGATTTGAATTTGTGAAATTTGGATTAAAGTTGTTGAATACGGTTTTTTGATTTATGTTGTTGAAGACGGTTTTTTAGTTGATTTTGTATGTTGGAAATGTAATATGGCGAAATTTGTGGAAGTAGTGAAAGAGGATTATTAGATTTTTGTTGTCGAAAGACGGTTTTTGTTGGTGGTATTGAAAAAAGACGAGAAATTGGACGTTGGTCACTAGGACCAACGTTTGGGCTGGACGTTGGTCACTAGCACCAACGTCCAGGGTAGACGTTGGTGCTAGTGACCAACGTCCAGCCCAGACGTTGGTCCTAGTGACCAACGTCCAGCCCAGACGTTGGTCCTAGTGACCAACGTCCAACATGCCTTCGATTTTCTGTTATTGCGTTGTTTTCGATGGTTTTGAATGTTGACGATGATTATTATCATATGTAAAATTATAATTGGTTTATATGTTTATTATTATCAAATATGTTTATATGTTTACGATGGTTTTGAATGTTGACGATGATTTTTATCATATTCGTGTAAAATGATTATTATCATATATGTTTATATTTTTATGATCGGTTTTATTTTCGTTATTTGAAATGTTGTTTGTAATGAGTTTATTTTTTTTGGTCAATTGTCTATAATGTTGTATTATTTTATATGCAGATGGATAAAGAAAAAAAACATTATGGTGTTTCCTGATCGTACGAAAGGCCGAAAAGTGACGGCATCTAAGCGGCGCTTACCCGGTGTGCGTCAAGGCGGAGTTGTCTTTCGTCCTACTCAGTCAGAGGGTATGGACGTTTCCCCTACGCCCCCGCCTGCTGTGAGCGAGACAGTTTTTCCGTCAGTTTTTTATAGGTTAGGGGCCGTTGATGATGGTAATGTTGACGGCGGTTCAGGATCTGAGTCGGAAGAGGCGGCAGAGCAGCCCGATGACGAGTGTTTTGTAGAGAACCAGGTAGCTGAACCAACAGGTAAGAAGGTGGTACAGGTTGGTAGAGGATGATATGTGCCGGTTAGTCAGGGTTCATCTAGCACGGGGAGGAAGAAGACGCAGAGGGATTTGTCTTGGCGTCTTAGTGGCGTGGTTGAGGGAGGACCGATTCACCTCAACGTCTTACGTAGTTTTGGTGGGCACGTGGCTTATAAGAGTTGGACGGAGGCCAAGCCGGCGAGAACGTGGCTCAAGTGTTACGAGAGGCCCGGTTGTATGGAGGCGATGAACGGGATGAAGGTGCCGGAGCTGGTTGCCCGGAGAGTTAGTGAGAGTGGGCTTGGTGTTTTGATGAGTTGTGTGACCACCGGCATAGATGAAAATCTATGTAGTGCATTTGTAGAGAGGTGGCAGCCGGATACTAACAGTTTCCATATGCCTTTTGGAGAGATCACTATCTTATTACATGATGTTCAGCGTATTCTAGGGATAAAGGTGAGTGGCGTTAGGGTTTTTGTGGAGGGTATGGTGGAGCAGGAGGAGGGTAGCACGAGGGATGATGCAGGCTTGAGGGAGAAGATGGCTACTTTATTTGGGCTGGCTTTTCAGGATGTCGAGCCACCATATTATAGGAGTGGTGGGTTGTCGACTCAGAAGTTGAGGGAGGTTGTGGAGACGGATCGCCATGATGAGTCGTTGAGGGCGTACTTGATGTTGTTGGTTGGACAGACATTGTTCACGGACAAGTCTAGTGATAGGGTAGTGGCCCGGATGCTTCATTTGTTTGATGACTTGGATAGTTTTGGTGAGTATGCTTGGGGGGCTGCGACATTGGCGTACTTGTACCGTCAGTTGGGTATGGCGTCGCGGAGAGATGCTCGTGGGCTTAGCCTAACCGTTTTTTGCGTCAGTTTGGGTATGTCCAGCCTATCCCGACCGCTATGATTACTCCAGTTGTTGAGCATCGTCCGCCTTCACCGAAGTCGGGTTATAGGTTGTATTATGGGGAGTATCCTGATTCGGAGTGGGGGCTCCCAGAGGCTCGGATTGTTTTGAGAGACCGTTCACACCCGGTCGTGATGTCGTTTGACACGGTCGATCATTAGATGGCATGGTACACGAAGTCCTCCCACCCGTATTTCTTTCCTCCTGGCCGTCGTACCAAGTTTTCTACGGTGCCTCTTTTGGATGAGCCGGAGTTCGGCAGAGCTCTTGCATGGAGGTTCTCACTTATCTACAGACAGCCTACTCAGCAGGCGATGACATCGTGTGTTCAGCGGTTGGTTACAGATATGGCCGACTACTTCAGGAACCCGGAGGACGACGACGACGATGATGTAGGACATGACGACGTTTGATTATTTAGTTATGTTTTATTTGTTGTATTGTGTTTCTACGGATTATTTTAGATTATTTTATGTTTGAATTATGTAATGGTACTTTTATTTTTATTATTATTAGTTTATGTTTTGAATTATGTAATGGCCACAACATGAAAACCCTAGCATTTCCTCTATATAAACCCTTTACCCAACAAATTATTTCCACACAACTCACTATCTTCTCTCTACTCTTAAAATATATTACCTCTATTATCCTATACTTTAATCATGGTGATGACTAACATACAACTAGTGAATTATTATCAAAATAAAATTAACGAGATAGTTAACGAGTTTCCCTTACTATTCGACCGCCTAATGATTGTGTTGAATAATCATGTACTTAATAATTTCATAAGTCGTGGCAATCCTCCTCTATCATCGCTTCAACTAATGCATGGACCTATTTACGGTCTCAACAACCCTTCCATTCATCCTATGAACGTAACTGAAGGTATCATTACTTATAATCTATTGTCTAATTTTTCTAATCAATAAAGTTTGTGACATTATTAACCAGATTAATTTTTAAATCCAGAAAATGTCATCCTGAAGCGAAATGAGTGGGAGAAAGTGAGGTTGGAGATAGTTGAACTGTTCAAGAGGTGTTTAACAGTTGTCCCATATAGGACCTTACACTCTCTATGTGAAGGGGACGGCCGGATGTTCGTGGGGCCATTTCAGAGTCTTAAAACCTATGAAATGTATGTAACTTACATAGAGGAGGAGTTTTATAGGCCTAATGGTTCTTCATCCGAAGGATATTCAACTGATTAAGTGTTAATGAAATGTATTTAACGCTGATTAATTGTTTGTTCTGCACTTGATCGTTGTAATATTTATCAGTTTTTAATTAATGAATAAAGTCGTCAGTTGAGTTGTCACATCATGCTCAGAACTTTATTAAATTCGTCAGTTGAGTAGTCACATTATGCTCAGAACTTTATTAAAGTCGTCAGTTGAGTTGTCACATCATGCTCAGAACTTTATTAAATTCGTCAGTTGAGTTGTCACATTATGCTCAGAACTTTATTAAAGTCGTCAGTTGAGTTGTCACATCATGCTCAGAACTTTATTAAATTCGTCAGTTGAGTTGTCACATCATTTCCGGAACGAATTCCAAGCCTCCCCTCTATTTAAGGAGCTCACTCCACCATCATTTTTCACATAACTTACTATCTCATCTACTATCTCCCTAAAATCTCATCTACCATTATGCCTATGAACGATGTTGAAGAGGTTAATTTCATACAAAATAGAATAGATGAAATTGTTAATGAGTTTTCTTCCATATTTCGCCGTTTACTAATCGTGTTTAATAATAATATCATTTGGGATTTCATGAACCGTTATGAACCTAATCTCGTATCACTACCACAAATTATAGGTACTCCCTATAAAACAAATTACCCTCATATTCCTGAAATGAATATAACAAAAGGTAAAATTTCTGTCAACTTTAATTTCAAACTTTAATTATATCATTTGTTTGTTTTGAGTAATTAGTTGTTACCATTTTATGTTGTTGTTTAGAATCTGTCCTTCTGAAAAGGGATGAACTAAAGAGGATCGAGGCGGAGTTGATTGAATTTTTCAAAAGATGTGAAACCATCATTCCGTCCATGACACTGCATCAGCTTATGGAGGGTTATCAGGGTGATGGTCAGATATTCCATGGCCCGCCCGAGCCAATTTTTATATACCACATTTACACCGGCTACATGGAGGAGGAGTTATTCAAGCTAAAGGAATATTCATCCACAGATTACTCCACTGATTAGTCTTACTAAAACCGACTGCATGTGTTTGATGAAAAATTGTGGTGATGATGATTTGGTTTGCAGCATGGGTAATTTAATCGTTTCTTCTATGTAATGTAATTTTAAGACTTTAACTTATGTGACCTTTATTCCAGTACTTTATTAATGTATGTCAGCTTTCTTAATGTATGTCATCTTTATTCGAGTATTGTCAATTTTATTTAATCAAAAATAAATTGAGGTAAAAGAAGAAAAAATAATACATAAATATCCATCAATTACACAAGTACAACAATCAAGACTTATCCCTTCTTGTGCGACGCACTCTAGGTGTCGTTCCCATACATGTGTGCCAGTTTTCGAAATTTGTCTTGTACAAATCTTCATAGTGTGCAACATTTTGTTCTCTATACCCCGCCCAAGTCATCTCTATTGGAGGCATTGGAACTTCTTGAGGTGGTCCACTACAATGCAACCGCATCCAATGTTGGTGGTGATTTAAAATCCACAAAACACCATATGGGACCGGACTTTGAGGACAACTTCTTAAAGGCAAAAATGTACTACATTGCCATGTACTCGGACTAGACGGCGCCTTACCTATGACACAAATTGCCCAGTTAAACAACGATGCGAAAACATACAGATGAACGTCATGCATCCAATGTTCTTGACCACAACCGGTGTTGTTGGAAAATTCAATGCGCCTCAAAGTGTTGTCAAACATAGTAAAACCATTATCTGTGACGTAGGCCGCATCAAAATAATCCTTGTACACCTCAAACCCCCTAATCTCTCGAGCACACCATTCTCGCATCACTAGATGGTCAGTTTCTCGACCCCGGACAGCATGAGACAATACTCGAAAACCACAATGACCATCATCACCTACATCCACCCAACCATCAAAAAAACACCACATCTCCTCCGGGACCCCCCATCTTTTATTCCAGCTTGACAAAGGACCCCTAGTGTAAGCCAATTCCAAAGGTGCACCGACCCTCACCTCATCAAAATCACCAACTGTTGTTTGTTGAGTGGTCGTCGATCCATCTGAACCAGGTGTCCCAAACTTCCTCTTTACATGTTCAAAAAATGACTTGTTCCTAGTAGTAGATCCTCTTGGTCGACCTTTGGGGTTTTCTCTAACAGGGGGTGGCAATACGTACTCGTCTTCCGGATGAAGAAAGGTGCGCATCTTCTCAATAAAAGTTCTCTTACTTGCCGGATCACTACTCCTCATTTCATTGACGAGCTCTTCAAAGGCATCACCATCGTTTTTCGGCATTGTGTCATCATTGCCATACTCCAATGTCCTCCAAAATGAATGAACTTGATCAAGGTGAACTCTCTCATCATTGTTTTTCAAACCAACCAAGAGACAAGCACAAGGTAAGCCATGAGTAGTTCTTAAAGCACAACCGCATCCATTTACCAACCCGATCCCTAACTCAATTCCCCTCTTAGTTTCATTTTCCATAATCCCGATGGCTTTTAAGGACACCTTTCCTTTCAACAAAGAAAACAAATGAGATGTATGACGAGGTTTACTTCTTGACTCCTCGAGCTCTTTTCTTATTTTGGAGTGTTGTCCTTCAAGCATAGAATGAATACGGGACCACATAGTATCAAGGGTTAGGCTAGAACTTTTCAACCAAGCCTTCAAAAGAGAATGAGAGGACTCCACCCGGGAAGTAGCCGTGTTTCCAAGATGGAAATACCGGTTCGTGTAGCATAATATGAACCATGTTGAGTACGGGCCCCATGTTTTTGCCGCATAAGTTGCCACTACCTTCCAGTTTTTACAAAAGGCGGCCCAACGCAACTCAAACTCTTCCTTGGTAGTAGCATTTATCACTCCATTCCAACCATGCTCTTCATTGCACATGATTTGCTTTGTGCGCCACTCATGCTTTGACCACGATTGTGCTTTGCTCTCAACAGCACGGTTCAAGTGCCAACGACACAACAAGTGAGGTGTAAGAGGATAGACCGATCGTAGAGCCGCGATCAAACCCAACTCCTGATCAGTGACAAACGCTGAAATAGATGCTTCGGTGAACTCGAGAAGCATTCCCAACTTCTTCAATAACCATTTGTACCCATCTTCCGACTCAGAAGGAATCAATACACAAGCAATCAAGAATGAAGATCCACATGGTGTGACACCAACAAGCTCAACGAGTGTCATCTTGTACACATTGGTCTTGTATGTCGAATCAATAAGCACAACATGTGGATAGGTACGAAACAGCTTCACGGCTTCCGGATGAGACATGAAAACCTGAGAAAGCTCACATGTCTCGGGATTCTTCTCATGCCAATGCACATATTTCCCTTCTACAGCTAAGGACAACATTTGTTGAGCGGGATTTCGATTCCCTCTCATTTCACGCCTCAGCTTGGTTGTCTCACTATATATTTGGGTGCTTGAGGGTTGCGGTTTTTCCGGGGATCTTTGATGAAGACCGTTTTTAATATCTCTCGGGGGAATCGAGGCCCGGATTTGTTGTTTCACATACTCTTTCTCTTCTTCAGTTAAACCCGCAAAATGCCTATGTCCATCCTTGTATTTTACCAACTTGTGGTTGTGCTTCCCAAAACCAACGGCAACCACAATGTTCCAAAGTATCGTGGGTTTATCCTCGAATCCCCGAAACTTGTTTTGCACGGCTCGAATACGAAATTTGCAATCACATTTAGGTGAACCGGATTGTTTCCTAGGATTATCGGGATCATACTCTCCCGGTGGCCTCCCGTACCTAGAACAACGCAAATATGAAGATAACAAGTCGGGTTCGCTACGGTTTTTCGCTCCATTAGTTGCTTTCACCAATGCAAACCCATTAGCAAACGCTATCTTTTGGGCCCAATCAAACGCTTCGTCACGAGTATCAAATCCTATATCCGTCACAAATAAAGGGTTGAAATCGAACCCGTTATCGACAAATTCCTCAAATGAACCCTGTTTACAAGCGGAAATTACATTAAAACTTAAATAAACCGTGCGAAAACACGAGAAATTACACGAAAACACGAAAATACGCAAGTAAACTTCAAAAAAACGTTGCAACATATACATAACGTCCACATTGGACGTTGAACCATATACATAACGTCCCACCTAGACGTTGATATGGGGTGTCAACGTCTAGGACAGACGTTATATATAGTGTTCAACGTCCATATTGGACGTTGATGATGGGAACCAACGCCCACTTTGGACGTTGATCATTGTTGGCAACGTCCACCTTGGACGTTGATATGGGGTATCAACGTCTGGGTGGGACGTCAACCTTGGTTATCAACGTCTATATTGGACGTTGATTCCCCATATCAACGTCCAATGTAGAGTTGCCTACCCTAAATCGTCCAAAAATCATATCAATATTCATGAATTCGGCATAAAAACTATAAATCGACTTCAAAAGGGTGTTCAAGAATCAACAAATGTCATAGACTCGTAACGGAACACTAACAAAGAAAGCAATGGAAACCGTCTTTCAAATTTACGTTAATGGAAAACTAAAGAAACAAAACAAAAATTACGTTAAAGGGTTTGCATAACGTACCGATGATTCATTGTCCGCCATTGACTACCGTTTAATTTTATATGAAAACCGTCTTTCAAATTTTTGTGGAAGTTGTTTAGATTAGTTTATGAGATTTTAGAATTTTAGAGAAAAAGTTAGAGAGAGGAAGGAGAGAAAAGGGTAGTAGTGGTCTTTTTTTAAAAAAAACGTCGACGATGTTTTATATAACGTCGACGATGTTTCGCAGCCCTCTATTTTTAATATCACAACTATTATTTACGTAAGAAAAATTGATTATCAATCTGACAAAAAAGTTATAATGCAAAACATTTCGAAACTTATATATTTGGATTCTTAACAAAAAATGCTTTCATTAGAGTATAAATTTGGTATTTGTTTACTACCATATCATTTATAAGATCATATAACTATAACCTAAGTATATGAAAATTAAATAAATGACTTTTAAAATATTTTTTATTATTCTAATATTAGTATAATAATTTAGTCGTATTCAAGAAATAATTAATTTATAGAAAAATATGATGTAGTACATAGTATGTTTTTTGTCCCACATTGAAAAATAACGTAGGTGTGGTGAATATACTACATATAAAAAGTAGAATTTACCCACATCAAAAATTTTCCTTAAGATATGGTGATCCTATGATTATAAATAGGAGTCATAATTGGAACTTATGTATCCACCCAAAATCTTTTGAGTCTCTTAAGTATTGTCTTAGAGATCTTTTACAAGTTTGTATTATTATCTTTACAATAGTGAAATTTACATCATAAAGAAAGTTTCATAAATAATACTTTGGATATAAAAAATTAAGTGGATAATTTTTTAATTATTATATAAAATAAAATAATAGAAATATATATTTTAAAGAAAAATATGGTGTACTACTTAATATATTATTTTTCTCACATTGAAAAATAATGTAGATGTGGTAAACATATTACGTATAAATTGTAGAAATATCCACATCTAAAAAATAACATAAAGTGGCTAATCCTATGATTATAAATAGGTGTCGTCCGTAAACCTTAGGTAAAAGTTTGTAAATGTGATGAATATACTATGTATAAATAGTAAAACTGTCTCACATCGTAAAATTAACATAAGGTGGGTGATCCTATAATTATATATAAGAATCATCCTTTGACCTTATATATCAAAGTAAAATCTCCTATAATTATATATAGGAATCATCCTTTGACCTTATATATCAAAGTGAAATCTTTTAAGTCTCTTAAGTATTGTCTTAGAGATCTCTTAAAAGTTTGTGTATTATTATCTCCACAATTGTTAAATTTGCATCATCAAAAATTAATTTAGAAAAGTATTATTAAAAAAAATTAAGTATCATTACAAAAATTATGAAGATAATATAGTTACATTCGTGGTAAAAAAAACCTTGAAAGTATAGAAACTCATACTATTTATTTGCACATACTTGGTGTAATTTTTAGTATATTATTTGTCCCACATTGAAAAATAATGTAGGTATGGTGAATATATTACTTATAAATAGTAGAATTATCACACATCAGAAAATTATCATAAGGTGGGTGATCTTATGATTACAAATAGGAATCATATTTGGAAATAAAGTTTCAATCCAAAATCTTTTGAGTCTCTTACATATTGTCTTAAACAGCTCTTAAGAGTTTGTATTATAATCTAAATTATAGTTAAATTTACATTATTAAAAATTAATTTAGAAAATTATCATAAATAATAATTTTGATGATAAATTATTTAATGTGTTATTTGAAAAATAATGTAGCTATGGTGACTGGTGAATATATACTATTTATAAATAGTAAAATTGTCCCACATTGAAAAATTGTCATAAGGTGGAGTGATCATAAATATGATCATCTTTTTTATATTGTTAATAAATGACTTTTAAAATATAATAAGTGACCTTTAAAATATTCTTTTATTATTCTAATATATAAAAAGATGGTGTAATATTTAGTTTTTTATTAGTCCCACATTGAAGAATTATGTATGTATGGTGAATATATTACATATAAATAGCAAATTGTCCCACATCAAAAAAATTACTATAACATATGTTGATTCTATGATTATAAATAGTATTCATCCTTGAACTTAGGTATAAATCCACACTTTTTTAAGTCTCTTAAGTATTGTGTTGAAAAGTTCTAAAACTTTGTATTATAATCGTCACAATAGTGAAATTTACATTATTAAAAATTAATTTAGAAAAGTATCATAGATAATAATTTTGATGATAAGCTACTTAATGTGTTATTAGTCTCACATTGAAAAATAATGTATTTGTGATAAATATATATACTAAGTGTAAATTGTAAAATTATCCTATGTCGGAAAATATCATGAGGTGGAGTGATAAAAAATATGATTATAAATTGGAGTCATTTTAATCTCTTAAGTATGGTCTTAATGAACTCTTAAAAGTTTGTATTTTATCTTCACAATAATGAAATTTAAACCATCAAACTTAATTTAGGAAATTTAGCAAAGTATTATATAAGTAATAATTGATGGTGTACTACTTAATAAGTTATTTGTCCCACATTGAAATATAATACAAGTATGATAAATATGCTACGTATAAATAGTATAATTGTCTCACATCGTAAAATTATCCTAAGGTGGGGTGATCATATAATTATAATAGAAGTCATCATTAGAACTTAGATATCAACCTTAAAATTTGAGTCTCTTAGATATTGTCTTAGAGAGCTCTTAAAAGTTTGTATCCACATTAGTGAAACCTACACTATCAAAAATGAATTTAGGAAGGTATCATAAAAAAATAAAGTGAAAAATCTTTTATTTATCTCAATATACATTTCCTATATTATATTCAAGTGATGCTTATAACTTTTATATAAAACCTTTTACATTTCATTTCACAAAAAAAATATTGTGAAAATGACTCATCTTTCAAAGTTAGATATTCACCCAAAACTTTTTGAATCTCTTAAGTATTATCTTACAGAACTCTTAAAAGTTTGTATTATTATCCCCGCCTTAATGAAATTTACATCATCAAAATTAATTAAGGAAAATGTCATAAATAATAATTTTAATGGTGTACAACTAAATATGTTATTTGTCCCACATTGAAAAATAATGTAAGTGTGGTGAATATACTATGTATAAATAGAGGAATTCTCCCACATCGGAGAAATATCATAAGCTGGAGTGATCATGCGATTATACATAAGAATCGTCCTGTAATTAGATATCAATCCAAAATCGTTTAAATCTCTCATATATTGTTTACGAGAGCTCTTAAAATTTGTATTAATTATGAAAATAATCTAATTATAAGATTCGTAGTAAAAAAATGCTATCATTATAGTATAAAATCTCATATTATTTGTACATACTTAGTGTAATTCTTAGTATGTTATATATCCACCTTGAAAAATAATGTAAGTTTGGTGAAGATATTAATACTTATAAATAGTAGAATTCCCCATATCGGACAATTACCATAAGGTAGGGTGATCAACCAAAAATCTTTTGATTCTCTTAAGAATTGTCTTAGAGAGCTTAATTCTTAGGTATCTTGGATCATTTTTCGAGTCATTTAGATCAAATATAACTTGATTCCTGGCTGGGTTGGTAAAATATTTTTAAAATAGAAGTTGAATCAATATATTAATATTATTTTCTTAAACATTACAAGTATATTTTATTATAGTTTTAAAATTTCAAAAGTTTATTTTTACCAGTTAATTGTTATAGGAAAATTATGAAAATGACATTAATGTAGACCCGTGCGAAATGTAGTTATTACGGTAGCAGAGTATGTCCATCGGGATGGGGGAGTAGGGAGTAGATAAAAATAGAACAATTGATTGCAAGTCATCCGGATAAAGGCGTGAAGGCGTGGTTGGGTAGCATTGAACCGCCATAATCGCCGGTTGCCGTCGTCAGGTAATCAATCACTTATATGCTTTTCTTACTTGTTTCCTCTACTTATCTTCACTTCACCTACATGAAGTTTCATGATTATGAAGTATTTTTGTAGGAATTCTGATGATTGAAAATGATGAGTTGCAAAATGGGTAAATTGTATTCGCTTGAGGATCTAGTTTATTAGTAGAGTTAGTGATGTTGAATTCTTATAGATCTTCCTGCCGTCTTCATCGTGATCTTCTTATCCCTAAGAGTTCGATTTCTTTTGTTTTTGCGTGTTTTGTATATATTTGGTTATCGTGAATTGTGAACTTGATGTACGAGTCGCTCTATGTGCGTGTAATGTCTTGCTATTTGATTTTATCTTTGAGAAAACTTTCAAATTTCCATATTATATTTCTAATTTAACGTTTCAAAGAAGTCTAAGATGGTTTGTGTACCCTCTTTTTGGAGAAAATAGATTTATTTTGCTTTTATGTTTGGATTTTGCGTTTGGTTGGATGTTTGCACTTGTTATTGGAGACGCGTCTGATAACTAGTCCTGCACTTACTAACGTTGTTTTGAAATTTCGATTTCACTTTTTCGACTTTGCTTTTTGGATAATTAGAGTTCTCGTTCGCGACGAGCATTCTTGAGATCCGTAAGTAAAGTTTCACACTTATGAAAAAATTTCTTTAAAACGTTTTCGAGATGAAACTCGTTTCATAAATGTTGCCCTTATAAAAGTTTTCGTATTAATTTTGAAAACCGATTCTTGTTCTTGATACTTTTGTTTTCTACTCTCAAGTTTTGAGGACGAAACTTTTTAAAAAGTGGGGTGATTGTAACACCCGGAAATGTACCCTATTTTTCTAGTAGAAATATTTTACGAAATCTTTTCAGCGAATTTAAGTTTTAAATTAGCTTTTTATGTTTCGAGTCGAATTTAGAATTTCCGAGTTCGTATTTGGAATTTCTGCGAGATTCCATGAAAATTCCGTCTTGAGTCGAGTTTGACTTTTCTTGGACTTTTGAGTCGGAGTGTGACTTTTCTGACTGTTGAGTCGAGTTTGACTTTCTGCTTTGAGGTCGAGTTTGACTTTTCTTGACTTTTGAGGCGAGCTTGGATTTTCTTGAAGCTATTTTGAGTCGTCTTTGACTTTTATTGAATTTTTAAGTGTCTTTGACTTTTCTTTACTTTTGAGTCGAGTTTGAATTTTCTTGACTTTGGAACCGTCTTTGACTTTCGTTGACCTTTCCGACTCACCCTACATATACACCCTCAAACCCTAACTCTTTCCTTCATTTCCACTTACTCTTTCTTCCTCATCAAACCACCAAAACCCATGCCTCCATTTTCATCCAACATTAGATTCGTCATAGTTCATTCGTTTCTCGCTCAAATTCACGTAAGTTCGTCTCATTCTTCCCCTCTTACCTTCCTCTATCCGTATTGGTAATAAAATTACCGTCTTTCTCGCTTTTTAAATTATCCGTCTTTCTCAAGGTGAATGATATTCATCTTTTATTATCTAATATTATGTAGGTGGAGATTAGGAAAGCTTAGTAACCGTTTAAAGACGCAAAAAGGTAACGGTGAAGGGTTACTCGGTATCATTTACGTGTTTTACATGATTTCCATGTTAGGGTTCGTATTTAGAATACATTTAGAAAGCCTAGGAATTATGTTATGGATGATGATTATTGTTATTTGATGATTGTTGATGATGAATATTGATTGTTGTTAGTTATTAGAAATGAATTATGAGAATTGGAAATAAAAGGATTGAATTTATGTTGAAGGTTCTCGGGTGAATTAGTCACACATCTCACGGTCGTGAGATGGCATGTCACGGTCGTGAAACCTCATTTCCCGGTCGTGAAATACAAGTCACGGTCGTGACTTGTGCAGTTTCACTGCACTGACTCTTTTTGGTAGAATGATCATATCTCCTTCGTTACTTGCTTGTTTTAGGCTTGTGACCATTCGTTGGAACCGTAAGAGGATAAGCTATCACCTCGAATTGGAATTTCTGTATTTTCATGTCTAGAACTCTAGTTATGACAGTTTGAAGTGAACCCTTGTTTTAGTTACTTTCCAAACTTGTTGTTTTGGAGAGTTATCTATATTTCTTAGTTATCATGCTTCTTAAACTTGTTCTAATGCTTATGTATCATGTATTGATTCATGTTTTGGATATATGATATCTCTTTCGCTTGTATCAGATGTTTGTGACGGTTTTCGATATGTTTCCACTTTGAG